>MNAD01001217.1:0-35134 GCA_001895945.1 Trametes pubescens | reverse complement strand
CCCCTCGGAATCCATTTAGACCTCAGACATGGCAGTGCATCCGTCACCCAACTTAGAGGCCTAAATTAAAGCATTACTCCGCGTGGCCATATGACAACATCGCGCCGACATTAAGCACACGTCTACGTGGAACTTTTGAGCTAACGCCGAGCGTCGAAAGGTCATCGAAAGGACACCGAGACATACCGCCCGGAAGATCCTACGGCTCTTCGCCCGTAACGTCCGCCACGCCCTCCTCGACATCCGCTTCTTTGTCCTCCTCCGCATGGGCGGGCCCGTCCAGAACCGCCTTCCACCGCCGCTCGACCTCTTCCCCCGCCTGCTCCCCGAGGACAGTCCGTGCGCGCCCAACGACCGCGACGGCCTCCTGACTCTTTCCACTCCGCAGCAGCCACCCGGCCCATGCCGCCGTGGCCTCCACCCCGTCGCTCTGCCGCCAGAATTCATACACCGCGCCGAGCACGCGCGCGTCTGAGTCCGCATCCGGGCCCGACGCGCGATCGGCGTGCCAGCCGCACTCCTGACGGAACACCTCCGCCCACACCCGCACGGAGGGCGTGTGGACGGCCCCGAGCCGACGCACGCGCGCGAGACGTGCCTCGGAGAGCGCGGTCGGTGGCGCAATGCGTTGCGGGGTCGCCTGCTGCACTTGCTGCGCAGCACGATTGCGTGCGTCGTCGTCCGACGGGAGTGTGGCTGCACTCGTAGTGGCGCGGCCCCCAATCAGATTGAGATGGGCGTGCGGCTGTGGGGACTGCAGCAGGAGCGCGCGGTGCGTTGCGGCTGCGTACCGCATCAACAGCACCTCGTGAATCGCACTCGCTGCCGCCGGCTGCCGGATACGCTTGCTCTCGGGCAGCAGATGCTGTGCAGATCGAATAGGCGCGTCAGGAGGACCGCACCGGTACCGGTGAGCAGCCGGCTCGCGTAAGAAGGAACATGTACACGCTGCGCACCTCCAGCACCTCGACGTCCTTTATGACATCGTCCTCGGCGTTCTCCTCCAGCGTCCCGGAGGCGTTTGTGTGTCGTACGTCTTGCGACCCGAGGCCCCAGAGCCAGACGTCCGCCAGGCCGTCGCCCTCAACGTTCTCCCGTGCAGCTGACCAGGCGCGCGCGACGTCGTCGGGCTGTGCAAAGTGTCTTTCCGCATCTAGGCGTGCCAACCACATGGGCGCGCTCGATGCCGCGCGGGTGGTGTACTTGCGCGAGACATGCAAGATCTTTTCTGGGGTGTTCACCTTCGGCGGGAGGAGCGCGGGGCCGAGCGACGTGTGGTGCCGCAGGAGCAGCCGGACGTGCGCCGCAAGCAAGGCCGGGGGGATGGGGGAGGATAGCTGCTGGATCAGGAGGTGCAAGGATGTGACGAGGTATGCTTTCTGTCAGGAGAGAGCATGTGTGTGAGCATCACCGTCCATGTGAAGGAGAGTGTTGAAACAAAAATGAACGCGCGGCGCATGGTCTTGGTCCTGATGGACGGGCATCGACGAGCAACTCAGGGGGGCTGATCGAAGGCGAGGTATACATGAGTGCGTGAAATCAAGAATCGACAAGTTGCGCGAGGGCAACAAGAAGCACCGCTGACGGGTCGGAGTGATAGAAGCGAGACATTAAGCCGGCGGAGCAAAAACGAACATCTCAGACAACGGCATGCAATACCGGTCAAACTTTCCCGGGGAAGCACAAGGGATGTCCCAGCACCACGGGGGAGCGGATAGACAAGACGGGAACTCACCAAACTGTCATCGACGGTTTTCCCGCACCACTCCTCAATAAACTCGGCGTACACACGCGCCACGCCTTCTCTCGCTTCGCCCGTGCTTGTTCTCACGGCCTCGGAGAGCACATCGTTTGCATTTTTCAGCGCGTCCACGAGGTGCCCGCCCGTGAGGTCATCGGAGAGGTGGCGTGTGGCAGCAAGCTTGATTGCAGCGGGGAGAGCGGGGAGAGTGTTCCGAAGGAGGGCGTGTAAGTGATCGAGGAGGGTTTCGCGTAGGGAAGGCGGGGAAGGGTACGTGGAGATTAGTCCGTGAAGGGAACTGAACAGTTCAATTTTGGGGATTGCTGTGGGAAGGTTAGGACATCCATGGCGGTATCAAACGTCGGAGTAAGAGCGCACCTTGCGCTGCGTTGGAGATAACGGCCTTGACAATCGCGCCATCCATAATCTGTTTGCGAGCAGCTTCGTCTTCTTCCAGCTCCTCGTCCCGTGCGTCCACATCCATATCGTCCGCTTCGACGTGGTTATCGTCATCCAACTCACTCTCATCTTCACTACCTTGTGCATTGCGCCGCTTGCTTTTCGCCGAGCTCGCCTCCTTGCCTTTGCCCTTCACGTCAATCCCAAGGACACTCCACCGCCGCCTGAGGCTTTCGACGAAGTTCAACTCCATTTTCACATACTCTCGCCACATCTCGACGCTATCAGAGTTTAGCCGGAGCCCACGCTGCAGCAAAGCACGGGCGGCAGATGGGGACAGGTGTTCGAGTTCATGTGACGCAGCGAGGACGTAGAGCGCAGGGACATTTGGGTGCAATTGCAATGCCCTGGAGAAATATTAGGTACCAGACTACCCTTGATGGGTTGAGCGCCCTATCACCCCCATTGAACGGCCTCGTCGGATGTCCGAGACTGTTCTCCTACCACCAGCATATTCTGTGCCGGACCCACGCATGTGGTGTGGGCTTTGAGCAATAATAGCCCTCAAAGCCGCCGCCACAACGCGTTTCCGAACCAGAACACATCCGGAAACAGTGGTACAGTCCAGACAATTCCTCCAGCCCGTCCAGTGAAGGCATTTCGGCCACTGCCCATCGTGTAACTCCATTGCATCGGATGGAACGTACCTCGCAGTTATTCGCCCCACAAGTGCCCGAGCGCCTTCCCTCTTTGCAACCTGGACGTACTGTATCCAGAGGCCCACGTCGCCCTTGAACTTCTTGAGGGCGCGTTCGAAGATCTGGAACTGTCTCCGGACCAGCGCGTAATCGGACACCGATGGCGGGCCCTTTGGTAACTCTGTAAACAGCGAGCGATCGGTTCAATATCGTTCCACAAAGTTCGTCCGGGACACGACGTACTGAGGCGTTCCACCCGCTTTTTCCGCAGCGCCTCCAGACTCATCTCGTACGTCGCGTAACGCAAGAAGTCGGCCTTCTTAGGTATCCGCCGGACTAGGGCGGTCTCGAATGCGGTCCGCTTCTGCATGATCTGTTTGACCTCTTTCTATGCGCGCGACGCTGTCGGTCAATTACAACGTAGCTCCAAAGATAATTCAAGGGAAACGACAGCACGCACTTGCGAGAACAGACCCTTCTGGACGAGGTCCTTGAGCTCTGCGAGCATCTATCCGGGCTATAAGCGGCTGATATTGTGTTTTACACAGGATAATGCGCACCTGCTCCTGTTGAAATTGTACTCTTTCCATATTGCCTTGTTTGTGCAGATATCTCAGAGGGAGCTGGGCCGAGAGTGAAGCAGGCAGGAAAGTACTGAGCAAAGTGGCGGGCGCCTCACTTGCTCGATCGCAAATTCTTGTCTCGCCCACGTGCTGTTACCTCATCGGGCGCTCTGGAACTTCCAGCTCCGCCACCACATCGCGGATATCTGGACCGCAGCTCGTTCCGTCGCGCGGCGTCCAGGATCTGTCAGGTAACCTACGTACTTTGCCATATATCCACGGTCTAGGCATGTATCCAGACCACCAGTCCCACTAGGTACATCACAAGGAACAAATATCATAGGTATATTTTGAAGCGCCGACAACTAATTCCGGCAAGTCCGCTCCGAGACGCTCGTAGATGTAAGCGCGAGTTCTCCACTGGACTCCGGTACCATATCTCTTCTCTCTCTACGTCCATCATGCCTGCTAAAGCTCATCGTCCTGGCGGTCAACTTCGCTCACATGCTCGTTCGACCTCCGGGGGCTCTTCTAAGCTCGGGCTGAACTTGCAGTTCACTCAGAAAGATCCCCCGCCCCAGCGAGTGGCTGATAAAGCGAAGAAGTCCTCTCACTTTCATCACGAGGTTCGTCCCATTTTACTCCTCGCCGATCACCCAAAGCAGATCTCTTACGGAGTGTGTCAATGCTGCGCTACACACAGCCCGTTGCACGCAACTCTAGCTCCCAGTTCATGCGCACAAACAGCGGCGTCCGTGTACAGCCAAGAGACAACATCCAACCCGCGGCGTTACGGCGCGCACCCACTCCAAATGGCGCAGCGAAGCAGACTGGGTCGAAGCAGAAGGCGGGCTTCTCCATAAACAGTCCCGATGAGGGCGAGGATGACGACGAGTGGATATCCAGCGAGAGCGGCGCAGCAACACCCCTCGACGGCTCGGATTCGGAGACCACGCCGGTGGAAGAGCTCAATCAGCGACTTATAGCCCTGCCTGCATATGCACATCCCGCCCAGCCAAATGGCATCTCCGGCCTCGACGCTATTCACGATGTCGCGACGCTCAAAGCTGCGCCGCCTGCGCTGCCTCGTGTAGACACCGCACGACCATCCCAGCAATCGCTTGCTCCAACCACGCGCGACTATGCTACTCAGGAGAGCCCACCGCATGAGAACTTCTTCTCGAACCAGATGCAGCCTGATCAGCGCTATCCAGAACCTGCTATAGCGATATCCACACCCACGCCCCCTGTCAGCAAGGCTCGCTCAGAAACCCACTCTCCCCCGCGCAGGTCCCCTGATAGCGCACCTTACCGACAGTCCATGACTCGCCCGCCTTCTACCCATTCGATTAACAGCAAATTGGATGCACATGCGCTCAGGCCACATCCACTCATTCGCGGGCACTCGTACGGCCAAGGTTTCGCGGGAAAGCCAGCACCTTTAGCGCCTCTTACGACAGTACTACCGGACTCTGCCTCTGGTCAGATGTCTGCCACGCCTTCGTCTCCTTCCAGCTTGCGCGCAGGCTCTCCAACGAGCATACGCACCACGTCTGGCTCACCCATCCTCCCATCGCCCTCCTCGTCATCTCCGGCCCACAGGCAACTGCGCCGCACATCCACGTCTTCCACGCGCTCCACCGCGACTTTACCTGCGCAGCCGTCGATGGCCGACAAGAACGGGAGCCGGGCCACGCACGACCGGCAACGCACCCTCTCCACCATCTCATCGAGTTCCTCGATTGCTGCTCTCACGAACTTCACGCTACGGTCTACGCCATCTCCGCCTCGAACTCCGGTACAAATCACGGCGTATTTCTCTCCCCCGGAATCCAACTCGACGCTCGATAGCATACACCCACTTCTCCCACCACCATACCTTAGCGCACACCTCACCGTGCTAGCGTATCGCAACCCAGTCTCGGAATCATATGACAGGGTTATCCGCGCGAAGCTGCGCAGGTGATCGCGGCGCCCGATGTGCGGCTTGTAGGAGTCGCTCATGAGATATGGTTAGGTGGATATATGGTGAGTTCTTCTCTATGGCTACCGAGCTTCTAGACCGTAGCTGACGATGACCGTGGAACAGATGGACGTACGTCGCAGTGCTCGGATCGGACTCATACAAGCTCTAGCTTTGCTTTATATTTATCTGTACAGTAATCTGGATCTGCTCTCGAGACTTCTGGCGACCGATACAAGTAACGCAGACTCGTACTACGCAATGTGCTCACGCCTTATCGTTTGCACCTGAGTCAGGTGTCCTTCAAGATGATGGAAGCTCAAGACTGCTGCGCTGCTAGTTCGCCACTCGCCATGGCGACATTGACGCAACGTTCGCAGAACATGGCATCTTCGAGGTTCGCCGGCCAGTGCTCGAGATTAGACAATGTTGAACCTAAGCCTACAAAGGTATCGGTTGCTCTATCCACGTAAGAGATGGTGATGCACAGAGGTCACAGGTCGCGGGGTCCGCGGCGCTTCGATATCACAAGTTTTGCACCTTGACAAGTCTCGACGTCGGATGGCCGGCTCTTGTCTCGACCAAACCGCCCGAATGCACGATACGACCCAGGCCCTCGGGGGCCCCGGAGCATGAACATGGCGAGCACGTCCTCGAAAGTCTAATGTGACGAAGTCCCCCCGGCAGCACGGAGATTCCTCGTGAGGGACGCCGCTTCTGTATACAACGCTCCGTCCTCGCCGCGTGGAAGAGCGGATCGCAGCGCCGTTCCTCGCGTTCTCGCTCGTTCTCTATCACGACACCATAGGCCCCCATCTGGTGCGCTGAGCGCGGCGGCTGTCGGCCTCGGAGGTCGGCGGGCGCGCGACGTGCCAGCGATGCTTCGAATTACTCGGTGTCCGGCGCTGGTTGGTGCTTCCTGCGCTCGTCGGACGCCTCATGCTGTCGTTCGTGACCTCGCCGCGCGGTTTTTGGAAGGCTGTCGGACGGGCGTCGCGATATCCCGCCCCGCCATCCTCGCTTCTCGCCCGGCGTGGTGCGTATGGCTGCGGTCAAGGTTGCGCACATGAACCTACGTGAACGCGCCGCGCTGTTGCGTGCGTCGAGAACTCAACGATAAGTACCTGAAAGTCTTGGCGAAACGAACAAGCACCAACAGAGCAGTCGCGATGCGGTTGTTTTGCGGTGTTGTCGATGTGTCGCTATATTGCTAAGTCCTGCCATTTGATTGTCTAGCTAACTGCTAGCTACTTCTCTGTAGATTCAACTTAATGATGCACGCGGGATGCCCTGGCCGTGTCGCATGCCCCGCCACGCTGCACCATGCATGCAGTGCGCTCCCAGTGGTGGCCGCCAGTACCTGCAACGTGCGAGAGCGTACAACATGCCGCAGGCACCATCACCACTCGCCTACGTCCAATAAATGTACCAGGGTTGTGAGCTGTTGTTAGTCCATGTCCCCGAGACGGTAATAACGGCTACCTGACTGCTGAACATTATTCACAGCTTTTCACAGGTGCGAATAATCGACCAAGATCAAAGACTAATAAAGCAACCGCGACAGTTCGCCGTTATCTCGGTCGTCCAGTCTCCACCCTACCGGCGACTCGAGCACCTTCTCAGTCGCCTGCTATTATATGGTTCGGCCCAACGCCCCCGCATGCCTTCGCCACACATGTTCAATTGCGAGGTCTCGATCAGCGGTACCATGCGCTATGGGATCGATGCGAGCGCCAAGTCGTGTGAACGGTGCGCATGCCAGCCATGTTATACTCCGTCGAGCGCACCAGCTGACCTGCGGTCTTCACCTATGTTGCCCTGTGTACTCCAGATTCGCATATGTCATCGTTCTTAGATGTGTACACGAGACCGGACCGCTACATTTGCAGAACTGCTGAGTGCGGCGGTGGTCTTGGCTTCGTCGGATGGCGACTCGACGCCGCTCTCTGCTCACGTCATACAAACTCTCCCGACCAGTCTAGTGGCTCGAGAGACTGCCTCTAGACACTTCAACATCCTGTGATATCCTCGGGATCACAACTACGAGGCAAGCAGCTCTAACACATGACGATGCTAAACCACTCCCAGTGCCCACGGGTTCGTGGTATACGAGCGGCCGTTGCCAGCATATTCCACTGCAATATATACCAAGCTATACCCGTCCGATGCTCTGCCACAAATTCAGTGCGTGTCAGGGAACATTGCAAACTCTGTTGACCAATTAACGGCTCAGTCACAGGCTGCCTGCGATCTGACGAGTCCACGCGGCCGTTAACGCAGGACTGGCAGCACCGCATGGTCTCACACACCCCCGTCCGAACGGTCATTCCAAATTTGACGCCACCGCGCACTTGTCGACCGTGATTTACCCTCAATGTCCGGGGGCCGGGCAGCTTCCTCGACTACTTACCCACCCTGCGGAGGGCCTAGGAGTTCCTAAATTTGCCGCTACGTTTAGGGTGTTGGATGGACCATTATTGGATCATCTGGCCGTAGCTCGACCGTTCGAGCACCGTCAAACCCCGAGCGCCGCATGCAGTAGCACAAGACGGACGCAGCTAGGTAGGTCTTTTGCTCACTTCGCTGATATTCAATACAGACCGGGCGGCACTTGCTTCTACCGCCGCCTTCACCGCGGTCCGCCGGGACTGCTCGTCTACAATATCTGAGGACTGTCGAAATCGGGGACCGACTCCATGTATCTAGCTCTGCTTTAGGTGGTGGCTCGATTGATCACACCGTGAAATGAGCAATGTTGCGCGATACTATCCAGAGGGAATAGGCTCGTCGCTCACGAGTACCTACCCATCCGGGCTGCCGCCTTGCTCTACATATCCGCAGGGATGCTCACGCATATTAGTTAGTACGTAACGTCAATCCTGACTCTCCATTATTGACTGAGCAGTCGGTGTGATCGTCTTTCCACCCTTGACAGGATCACCTTGAATTCGTCTGCCTAGGACGGAGACAAAGACTCACCCTCACACTGGGTCGTGGTCTACCAACTCTTCAAAGCCCTTCATCCTTGATCATGATGCATGATGTTCGGCGGATACCTGCCAACAACGCTACCAAACGGTACGTGCATTATGTGCCGAACGGCACTAACATTTATAACATCTCGAAAAGCCTTGCACGCATGACCACCCCACCTCGCGATGTCTCACGCCGAAGTCTAGCCATCGGTCAAGGCGTAGTACGAGATGTAGCAACACAGCATGCATACCTATGACGCAGGTACACACATAACTGCGACTACTATGAAACCACGATCACTCCTTTTCAATTCATATCGTCCGTCGTCAAATCAATGCTGATTGCGCGCCCTTTTTCCATCCCCTAAAAGCGCGGACAAGTGCCCAAGTCAAACCCATCTATGATGACCGGTCGTATCATGGCAAGAAAAAGTATCGTGAGGCGTGGACGAACATCGTGCATGGTGGCAAAACTACGGGCAGGTGACGGCGCCTGGGGTACGTATCGAGTATTGTAGGGTAAGCGTCCATCGTTCGTTGCATGAAGGGGGAGGGGAAAGGGTCGTCGGCGAGCAGCAGGCTCGGCGGAACCGGGTGTACGAGCATGCCACACTCATAGCTCCTGTGAAAAGACGAAGCCGCATCAGAAATGCTCAAGATTATCACAGTGCGCAGACGTACGATCATGTTGAGGTTACCAGATAGCAACCTGTTCTCGAGCACGCAGCCGTCGGGGATGTCGATGCGCTGTCCCTCGTTCGCGACGACGATGACCGTGCCGCGCAGGGTGACGTTGCGCCCGAAGTACACGTCACCCGTCACGGTGAGATGGTCGAGCTCGATGATCTTGGGGATCTTCTTGAAGCGCTTCTGGAATTGCTGGATCTTCTTGAAATGGTCGCCGAGCTTGATCACGGGCGTCGTCTCGAACATGCGCTGCGGGTTGATCACAAGCTGGCCGTGCTGCAGCGAGTAGATGTCGCTCTTGATGAGCAGCAGATCGGAGCAGCTCTTGACGGGCAGGAAGCGGCTGCGCGGGACGTTGACACCGTGCGCGTTGTTGAAGTGCTTGATCGCGGCACCGGCGGCAGTCTCGAGCTGGATAACGGCCTGACCGTCATCCGTCGTCTTGGGGTTGACGATGATGTCGAGCTCCATGCCCTCGGTATCCATGACCCGCTTGAGCGCTGCATCACAACACAATCAGCGCGCGCCAAGAATGAGATCAACACCACACGGACCTCTCAAGTTGATCCACAAGTTGTTGGTGTTGAAGATCTTGAACTTGCGAACTGGTATATTGTAAGCACTGCCACAAACCTGCTAAATGCCATAAGATAGGAACTTACCAGACTTGAAGTCCTCGATGTGCTCGTTCGGTACCTGGGCAACCTCGAGCAGGCGAATGTGACCCTCATAGTCAATGAGGGTACCACCCTTGATGTCGGCCTTCGTCTTGTCCGTCACCTCCATGATGAACTCTGACTGCGAGTCGATCATGTGCTGAAGAATGCGTTCGTCGACGCTAAACATCTTGTGAGCTCCGGACACACGTATGGATAGATAGCGTGAACTTACACAGCACCCAAGTTGTCTGAGTTCGACACGAAGAGGTATTCCTTGCCCTCCGAGAGCAGCTGGTCAAGGACGCCCGAGTGGGTCAACGCGTTGTACAAGTCACCGTGACCAGGGGGGAACCAGTGCTTCTTATCGTCGTCGGCAGTGCGCGGGCAGGGGAGGAGAGTCTCCTTGAAGATGCGGGGGTAACGCGACTGGTTGAAGGTGGTAATGCGCAGCTGCTGGTTGGCGTACTTCTTGATAATACGCAGGGTATCCTCATGGGTGTTGAATGACGTCATAAGGATGAGGGGGACATCGACGCGGTGAGTGGTGTTCAGGTGCTCGATCTGGCGGACCGTGAGGTCGAGGAAGGTCATGTCGTCCTTGACCTCTAGGGCGCTCTTCGCGCCGGTCATGCCTAGTTTCAGTCAGTATTGACAGCTCGATGGAAGCAAGATGCAGGAGACACACCCATAGAAGTTCCGAGACCACCGTTGACCTTGAGCACAGCGAGTTTGCTGAGATTGGAGGCATCGGCGGTGGGGAGTTTGGAGTAGGGGACAATCTTGTCATCAGAGGGCGACGCGATGCGCTCCCAGTCCCTGAAGGGGGAAATTGAGCATATAGGCGCGCGTAGGTGGAAGACTAAAAACGCGTACAGTTCTTGGCTGCGCGCGCGTTCGGAGAGGTAACGTGTGAAGAGGTAGAAGAACGACTGCATCTCGGTGTCGAAGGCCTGATATTGCCCGATCTCAATCATCTGGACAATCGGCACAGGAGGGAGCGGAGAACGCACCTTTCGGGTCTCGGGATCCTTGACGGTGTTGACAAGCGCGGAGAGCTCATTGCGCATGGCCTTCGCGGCGACGCCAGTAGTGGCAGTCTTGAAATCGATGTGGGACGCGCCGCGTACGCGGGCGTTGAAGGACTCCGTCCTGGGCATGAGGGAGTCTGCGGGCATGGTGCTAGATGATTGATTGGTGGTGAGATGGTGGACGCAGGAAGAAAGAGGCGCCTGGTGGCACGGTGCACTCACGGATGGTTTATATGGACCGGTTTTGTGGTGTTGGTCGAGATGAGGAGGGGGAGGAGAGGAGCGGAGAGGGAGCGGACGGGGGGAGCCCGTGGTCTGTGATGACGTTTATATACGTCGAAGGCAATATCCGAAACGGGCGAAGGGAGGGATATCGATGCTCGCGCTTTGGACGGGCTGGACGGCGCGGTCTGAATCTCATCCTCCCTCTCTCTCCAGGTTCGAGTCCGTGTCGTCCGCCGCTCCTGCTCCGACTCGTATCCATCGCGCGATACGGACTCTCCCCGGCTTGGCGAGCTCTCTTCCCGGATGGGTTCGCAGATAGATCGTCGGTGTCGTTCTCGTAAACTTGCCCCATCCTCCACGCACGCACCGCCTGCCCTCTCTGTCGCTTTACACAACGTGCTGGGTCCAGCGACCGACGACCGACCCCGCTCGCCGCTCCCAAGTGACAGCCGGCCAATCGAAGAAGACGAACTTGCCTCCGTCAGTGGCCAGACCACACCCCTGCCCCGCCCCGCCTCCGCAATCGCTGACCAACGTGCGTGCATCCTGCCAGTATTTCCTCTCCCAGTGTCAGAGCGATCAGCACTTTCCGGCCGCGGTTCCGTTCCAGTTTCCCGAGATCCCTCCGTAGACAGCGCAGAAGTCGAGAAGGAGAAAAGCAGATGGGTATATAGTGATTCAGCCGATCCAGGTAGTATCCAACAGGCGTGCGGGGCGTGCGCAACCCCTACCTTATGTACTCCTCCTCTTGTCCTCCCGTCCTGCCGGGCACGTCAGTTTCCGTGGCCGTCGAATATATCGGGCCCTCTAACATCGACTCGTAGATCGGAACTCTAGACTGCTGATGCACCCATCACGCTTGTAGTCGCCCCTTGCCGCCGCATTGTCGGCCTTCTTTCCCCTTATCAGCTAGGCCTGTGCCTTCCTCCTGCTCTTCCCATTCCCTGTGCGCGCGCATCTGCTTGCTCTTGCCTTGCTCTTTCTCTTCCAGTCCCAGGACGTGTGCGCGCCCAAGCGCCGCCGCGTTGCCCTGCTTCGCGTCGTATCGATCGCGTCATTCACTTCCGTGTCGACGTCGTCGAGACGTCCACGTACGTATCCGTACTTTACCCCGAAACATGCATCACCCGCGCCGTACTTACGCATCTCCACGCGCGCGCTGGCACTGCTGCGTGCGCGAACACCACGCTTACATCGAAGGCATCGCATACTCATGCGGATTACGCTCGCGAGGTGAGTCGCCGCTGAGTGAGCGCTGAGCGCTGAATACTGTTGGCAGGACGCGCTCTCTGTCGACCCTGTGCCTCCCGTCAGCACGCCAGTGGAGCTGTCCTCTGGTGTCCTCTGTCTACGCGCCCTTCTGGATGCTGTCTAATGTGTCCTGGGCCTGGCCGGCGCACACCCCTGTGTCCCTGACAGATGCCGGTTTTCCTGTCAGCCTGTCCCAGAAGCCCGCAGCGTCTACTTCTATCTCCGGGCTACCTGCGATGTCGTGTTGTTCCCTTGTCCTCGTTGTGGCCCATCGTAGCGTATAGGCCTGCGCCGCGCGCCCCGGTGCCGCTCATATGAAGACTTTTGGTTCCTCGGTGTATGGCAGGGAGGCGCGCACCGTTATTACGGCGGCTCCAAGTGGCAGTTGAAATGACGAAGTAAGATTGCTCCAAGGCACCGAGACTCATATCAAGGCTGCCGCCCATGGATGCGAGACCGCCAGCCGTTTGCAGTAACGACACCGGGCGTGCGCTGTGAGAGCGGGTGGCCCAATGCACTCGGGCCACGTTTACCCTGCGAGTCGAAGCACTGGATCTCGACCTCGTTAGGCGGTGGCAGAGCCTGGCTTTCGACATGGTTGCAACCGAAGGATCGGCCGTGCGGTCTAGTGCCATGTCAGCCCGCTTGGACGATATAATTCAGGTGCGGGAAGCTCACGCTCATGGGAAGGGAATACGAGAAGCTTACCGATTGCGCTTGCAGATACTTATGACGTTGTGCTCCGTGTCCTTCGCCTGGGATCTAAAACCATTCGGCCCCATGCTATTACCACGCGTGAGTGGTGATGCTAAAGTTCGGCAAGCTTACTGAAATCGGTCCATTAGCTACGAGTGGGACGACTTGTCTCTCCTTATTCTCCGGCAAATACTCAGTGACTACGAGCTATTCGTTGGTCACCATCCCAAATAATACCATGTGTTCGTCATGCATGAGTAGCTCAGGTGTACATCGTAGTACTTCGGTATTGATCGCTACAACAAGCTTAATTAGCTGGTCGAGACAGTGACAGTAAAGCACCAACACCAACTACTAAGTGAACTGGTGATTGGGACCCATATGTACCCACAAACTCTGATCCGGCGAAACCCCACTTCATCATGTACGAAACTCATGTATCGCTTGCATTGTGGCGTCGGGGTCGAATCCATTGAGAGACCATGATAAGCGCCCATTTAGTCGACTTAGATCAGGACGTCCATGTACCACAACGTCTGACCACACCAACGCTACCTCCTATACATACACGGTACATATATCGATCTGACACGGCAAAGAAAACGGAGACGTGTGGTAGTACGCATACGGAATTGCGCGTACGCGTAGTGCATCGAAATGCCTCAACAAGTCGAATCCGCCACAGCCACGAGGCTCGCATCCGTCTCTTCCGCGCTGCTCTCGCGCAAGCTCCGGGTAGCTGGGTGGTACGTCGATTCGTGAAGTCGCGAGCGAAAAGCTGATCATATGTACACAGGTTGCTGCATTATGACGCAGACACCTCGATGCTCATGATGCACGACGGCGAAGACGCGCTCCTCGTGGACATCTCGCTGTGCGTCCGGAACGCGTGGCGATCACCGCGGTGGGTGTTCGAATCCAAGACGGTCATCATGGTCGTGGGTTACGTCGAGTCATCCGCCGTAAGCCGCGACTTCCCCCGCGTCATTACCGTGCACTGACCTCGAGGGTGGCAGGTGGCCCTCGCGCTCCCAGTTCTATCGGCACACGCGCCGCTTGTGAACGTGAACCCCCATCTAGTTCTCCGGGCAATAGTGGCAGAAGAGGCGAGAGACCTCGACATGTCGCTGTGGAATAGCGCGATCAAGACTCAAGAAGAGACCGCGCGACGGTCTGCCAAGCAAGAATGATAACCGCATCCCCGGACCGCATACATACAGTACGTACAGCACTCGGGTGTACGCAACACAAGAAACACCTTCAGCGATCTCACCATACCCACCACGCGATCAGTACAAACAATGCGAGCGGCGCCCATGCAACGTCCCGTACGTCAAACAAAAGACCCTTCAACGCGCCCCTCCTTCTCCGAATCTCGTCGTCTCCTGCTTTCCCACCCGTCCAGAGAAAGGCCTTCAATGGATCAAACAGCGCGGACGGGGAAATCGTCACTCGCAATCGACGTCCACCGAGGGGAACAACGAACGTGCTCGACCATCCTGGCCGCGGGAACTCCTTCGAGCGCCACGCGCTAGGCGGGGGAAGGTCGTAGTCGGGTTCAGCCGCGTCAGCAGGATCTAAGGAGGTCCATTCGCTCGACCGCACGGTGGGCGAAGAGTGGCGGGTGCACGAGCGTCGGATGTTCGACAATAGGAGGATCGCCAGGCTCAACACGATGAGCGGGACGTAGACCGAGAGGTAGATGCCGAGCTGGTCGGGCAGAAGGCATGGCGTGTGCGCAATCGTTTGGGTCTCTGGGAAGGCGGTCGGCGGAATGAGGGAGAGCAGCTGGTAGCCAGGTCGTCGGATACCCATAGCCATAGAGAACGACTTCACTGTTATCTCGGGTATCGAGGCGGGCGGCGACGGACGCTTCGTATCCACAGACGGCACGGTGTGCACGTATTCGCAGTAATCGTGGTCATCTCCGCTATGGGCGCGTCAATAGACCGAACATGCGGCGGGGTGGCATGGAGGGGGCTCACCCGAAGATGATCGCCGGTCGTATGTTTTGCAACAGGAATTGGGACGCCTGGGGAGTGAGCAAATTTTGGTACCCCAATCCGCGGCCTTGACGAAGCGTTCCGCGCTCGCGTAGGGGGCCACAAGATGTACCCTCGGGCCGGGATAGCGGGACGTGAGTGAATAGGATGGGACGGTCGCTTTCGGTAAGATCTACGTCTGAAGACAGTACCGGGCCGCCTCAGCATCTTTCGAATGTGCACTACAGTACAAGGTCCGTCATCGGAACGGTGGACTCACTTCGGGCGAACGCTTGCACGAATGCAATGGTACTATCTGAATGTGAAGTCGCCCAGTCAGCGTATGACACACCCGACGCTGTTCGCGCCCTTTCTTCATCGACGAGACTAGGAGCATCTATCAGCAGCACTGTATGGTTTCCCAGAGTGATGCGCTGGTTAAGTGGACCGAAGGACGAGAGGTAACGCTCTCGGGCAAGATCGGAGAAGCGATATGAGGGAGACGATACGCCCAACCTGAAGTGCCATGAGTAGGTAGTAGCGCGTCAAACATACCGAGGACATACCCTATGTCGTGATTCCCGGGGATGTAATGCATGGCAAGACGCTCATCATGCGCGAAGATGTTCTTGAACCTACGAACGTAACGACCATACCTATGTACTCATTGTGTCAATTCTGAATTTCCCTGCAAAACCTGCAGGCGGCAGAATCCTGGCTTGACTACTCACTCTTCGTCAGACATGTCTACTCTGCCGTTGTCCATCATGTCACCAAGAAATACAACTTGTTCTGGATTGCGTCGCAGCACGGCACGCCAGCTCTTCCTGATATTCAAGTCCACGATGAACTGGCTCAGGCGCATGAGCCAAGGTGGGCGCTCCGGGTAAGAGCGGTGGTCAAGAATCTGCGGGTCGGCGACTAGAAGTACATGTGTTGGAGGTACTGCAGGGTGGTCCTACAATACAGGGACTATTTCAATGAGTTCTTGCCTGAACACTGGACACGCGAACGTACAGGTGTTGTGAGCGTCTCATCTGGCCACGCACAACTTGCCGTGTGGTGGTAGAAGGTGCCTAGTTCATACCATGCTATTGAAAGCAGCCACACCAGTCTAAGAAAGTTGACAAGGCGTGGCACGGTGCCCGAGCGCAGATTGACCATGACGAGTTGACCTTGAGGAGAGGGAGGCAGAGTAGCTTCAAGGTAGATTCGTACGTCCTACAACATAGCCAAGAATGAGAACAAGTGGTATGGAGTTGGTTCAGCCGGCAGACTAGAGTATCAAAGTGAGTGTATACGGCAGAAACGGCAAGCGTGAAAGGGCGAGTACTTGGATCGAAGTGGTACCGGTGGAGGTGGCGGGAGCTTGTGTGAGGCGCCCGTCATAGCCCTATGGCCGATCGTGCAGCGTGGGAACAAACGAAGACTGCGGGGCGCGACGCGTCGGTGTCCCAAAGCGGTAAACCCCGCTTTCTCTTACACTATCATCCCTGACCACCTTAAAACGCGCATGGCTACGACGCATATATTCGAAGTGAGTGGAAGATATAGTTTGGCGCGTCGAACACGTATTTACAGGCGCACACAAACAGTATAGCAAGAGTAGTCGCGCGACGTGCCATGGTCCGCCACCCTGTAGGGGCTTTCCCATAGAGCTTGGAACGCTGCGGTACGGCCAAGTCACCAGCGGTCGTTACGGGGAGACGGTGGAATGGCGGCACTGGTATGCTGAAGTCCCATAATACTGTCGTGTCACTGATTGGTGTACTGGTGTATAGGGGATGTGTTACTCCCGATATCCTCTCGAAGCTTGCCTTGGCAAAGATCGAAAGCGTCCCGGGCTTCATGGATCTCTAGTGAGCATTTCAGTGTCAACAGTTGTATGCAAAGAGTTCACTTGCTCCCAAACAGCCCTGCAGATCAGTCCAAAGTTAGACTTGCTGTAGGGCTTCGTCGCGTAGACCCTGAAGACGTCCCTACTACTGCTAAAGTCCCTGACCCTGTGCTCTCCACTCCGGGACCTAGCCAGAGGAAGCGTAAACTGCAGTACGAGGCTTCTTTTGGGGCATCGCAAGGAACGCCGCCCAGTTCCTCTCAGCCTGCTTTGTCGCAAGCTCCTTCATCGTCCCAACCCCCGTCCTCCCAGCCTCTTCGCCGCATCTCTGGTCTGCCCGCCGGCATGTCTTATCCGCCGCGAGTAGAAGAAGAAGTCGCGGAGGAGGTCGTGGAAGAAGAGAGCAGGGACGAGCTGTATCTCATGCTCAAGACCAGTATTGTTGGAATACAGTACTACAAAGGTCCGTATTCCTCTTACTCTGATATTACCGAGTTGACCTTGCTTCAGGTTTGGTCGGACCGGGCGAACAAGTGCGGCTCGTTCGAGAGCCCCATAACAAATACGATCGGTAAGTGTGCTTGAGAGAATATCAAGTACGCTGCAGAGCTGAGAGCCTGCCGCAGGAACGCTATTCAAGTCAAAAATATCGGAGGCACGCAAGTACGTGCTATCCTGCTTGCTATCTTCTGGGCTCTGACATCCATCCCGTTTAGGTTGGTCACATACCACGCACAGTGGCAAGCAAGCTTGCGCCACTCATGGATAGCGGTCTTATAACTGTCGAGGGTGTCATGCATGAGGGCAATCGTATGTTTTACTCCTGTCTGCGCGGCGAATTTGGGTATTAATGTCTTCACGCCTCAGTCTCTGGTTTTGCCTATTCACTGTCCATGTATGCACTCTCCTTTGCAGATCACGTTCGGCATGATGTTCACATCTTTTCTAGGACGTTAAAGGTCTACGGCCCTGCCGACAAACGTCAAATCCTGGAATCTAAACTCGTGTGGGCAACTCCAGGTCAGCGCGGGTTCCCCAAGCCAGATGCAAACGGCGTGCGCGCAATCCCTGGAGCTCCTACGCCTCGTGTCGCTCCAGCTCCTGCCCGCGCACCTGCGCCTTCCCAAGCAGGTCCGAGCTACTCTCAGGCGCTCTCTGCCCCAAGCTCTGCGGCACCGGGATATGGTAGTGCAAGCCGTAACGCCGCAGCATCTACTCAACGTGCCAGGGCTACCGCTGCACAGCAAGAAGCAGTACGCAAACAGCAGGAGGCCCAGCGCAAGCAACAGGAGGCATACGAGAAGGCTATGGAGCTGCGACAGATTCTGAACAACCTGGAGAAGGTTGACGATGAGGGCCGGAGAAGCTCGCTCCTCGATACATTATGCTCTGTCGATGATGTACTCAGCTTGCCCGAGCATCCGAACCCTCCTGGGATCGGTACCGGCGAGTTAATGGTCAACCTTCTGAAGCACCAGGTAAAGCTCAGAGGCAGGACGACCGGAACCGAAGCTCATCGAGACTGCAGAGCCAAGCGTTGAAGTGGTGCATCGATCACGAATATCCGGAGCTCCCGAAGACGGAAGCAGACAGACCTGTGCAATTTTGGCAGCTCCGCAAAGGTGTCAGCGGCAAGGTACGCAGGCGCACACATTCCTGTTGACAGACATACTTATGGCATCCTCCCATAGCCGTATTATTTCAATAGTGAGTGCAAGAGCATCTCTGTACATGGTCCTACTTACCCTTAATCGCAGTTGCTACGAAGACCCCTCAAGAGGCACCTCCCGCGCTCGGACGCGGGGCACTCTGCGCAGACAGCATGGGTTTGGTGAGTGTGACATGCCTACGCACGTATGTGTGCCGTTTGACGGGGTTTATTGTGCCTCTAGGGCAAAACTTTGACCATGCTCGCTCTGGTGCTTGCGACTAAGTCTGACACGCCAATTGACCACTCCAATTCTACACTCATTGGTCAGTTATACTTGACATTATCGTGCGCTATCTAACATTTCGTGTGTAGTTGTTCCGCTCTCGGTCATGTCTAACTGGGAGAAACAGATTGAAGATCATGTCAAGCCGGGCACGCTTAGTTACTGCGTGTACTACGGAAAGAGCCGCTCACTCACACCCGCCGAGCTCAGACGGTATGACGTGGTAATCACCACATACCAGACCGTCGCACTCGAACATGACCTGGGCGCTACTGCGAAGGGCGGTGCCCCAGCTGTCAAGAAGCAGAAGGTGGACAAGGCCCTATTCGATGTGGCATGGAAGGTACGTGAAATATAGACTGTAGAGGGAGAGCACATGATGACAATGGTTCAATGCAGAGGATCATTCTTGACGAGGGTCATAGCATCCGCAACCCGAGGACCAAGATGGCGAAGGCGGTATACGCGCTTCCTGCTCAACGGCGTTGGGTCCTCACCGGGACGCCGATCGTGCGTATTCCTTCTATCTTCTTTTGAAACGCACTGATGTCGATAGCCCACTAGATCAACTCGCCGAAAGTTCGTTTATATCTTGTAGATCGCACATACTTTGTGCTCAACATATATTGCAGGATCTGGGATCTATTCTCACGTTCTTGCGTATCTGCAACCCGCTGGACCAAGAAGACTTCTTCAAGCGTATGTTGCTGCGGCCTCTTAAGGACGGTGACCCTGCAGGTGCCGAGCTTTTGCGGGTACGCTACATTCCATATTTTGCTCGACGCCCTGAAGCTGACCGATGCCAAGGCGTTGATGAGCCACATCTGCATCCGGCGAACGAAGGAGGTAAATGGCGAGTAGAACTGGTGTCGGCCATGGCTGACAGCTGTATCTTAGATGCAAGACAAGGACGGCAAGCCCCTTGTCCCTCTGCCACCGGTTAGCCTCACCACGTGTCTTTATCGCGAGTGTTTCTGACTACGTTGGTTAGGTGGAAATGACTGTTGTTCCGGTTGCGCTCACACCCAAGGCCAGAGTAAGTATTCCTAAGTCTCGCGGTTCCACTTCCGGGTCACTCATCGCAAGTAGGAAATGTACGATGCGGTCGAAGAGCTGTCTAAGCAACGCGTGGGCAATCTACTCGCGCAGCACGGGACTATGCACGCGGCCGCTGTGAGTGCGCCGACTTCAAACCGTGATCAACTCATCCGAACTATCATCAGGTGCAATCGAATGTGCTTAGTCTGCTCACTCGGATGCGCCAACTGGCCCTCCACCCCGGCTTGCTGCCTCCCAACTATCTTCAGCAGCTGGAAGGCAGCGGCGAATCCAACGATAGTGATGCCCCAGCTCCCGTTCAGGTTACCCCTCAAGAGCGCATCCGCTTGCAGAACGTGCTTGCTCAGGGCATCGAGGATTGTGAGGAGTGTCCTGTCTGCTTCGGCGAGCTCAACGAACCGCGGATCACCTTCTGCGGACATATGTTCTGTCTGGCATGGTGAGTCTCTACTGGCTTTCACACGACCGACTAGCTAATGTTAATGACTTGAAGCATAACTGAGGTTATTGCGCGCGACCCCAAGTGCCCGATGGTGCGACGACTACGATGCATACTTCCTACTCCACGGCTGACGTACTGTATCTCTAGGACCGACGGCCCCTTGGCACGGGCAACCTCATTGAGCCACCGCCTCCCACAGATCTTACTCAAGCGCCGGTCCGCTTCGATGACGATGACGAAGATGAGGAGGACAGCGATCTGCGCAACGGCTCTTCTGCCAAGATTGACCAACTTGTGACCCTGCTTAGGCTGACCCCGGAGACTGACAAGTCCCTCGTGTTCTCTCAGTTCACTGGTTTTCTCGACAAGGTGAGCGGGTTAGCGCCCTTCGTCACGGTCAGCCTCTCATGTCGCAAACACCTCTTAGATCGCCGAAACGCTTGAGAAGGAAGGGTGAGTACAGTCGTCGCCCGCACTATCACACGCTTGCTAAACATGACATCAAAAGCATCCCTTACGTCCGCTTCGACGGCAAGATGTCTGCACGCCGGCGCCAGGAGACGATCGCGAGGTTCTCCGTTCCGATCAACCCTGGAGAAGTCACCACTACTCCCCCTTTGAGTCAAGTCGCGCAGCTGCCGTCAAGTCAGCCCTCCGAGCCCATATCGTCCCAGCGTTCAGCCCGTCGGCGCACCCGTTCCAGCCAGTCGATTCTTCTGGACGGATCTATTGACGATGACAAGGACGACGACTTCATAATATTCGACCCCTCCAGCGATGACGACGACGACGACGACTTTGTCGACGATGAGAATGTCCCTCCTACCCGCACGCAGGCAGCGAAGAAAGGCAAGGGTAAGGCAAAGGGCGGGGCTAAGGGCAAGGGCAAGAAGACAGCGCGAGTGAGCGACCTGGTACCTGAGGAGTTCATTCCCGCCACAAGCGATGTAAACCCGCGCGTCATGCTCATCTCGCTGAAGGCGGGTGCTCTGGGTCTGAACCTGACCGTCGCCAACAATGTGTACTTGTGAGTATCTTACACAGATCGTTAGGTGGACATTTGCTGATGTCTTCCGGCACGTTCAGGATGGATCCGTACGTCTCATTTGAATCCTTCGGAAGCTGGCTATTTACTCATTAGATACCTTTAGCTGGTGGCAGGAGGGTATCGAGTCGCAAGCGATCGATAGGTGCAATCGGTACGCAACGGATGCGATATGTGAGCGTCCAGATGTGTTGACTATGGCCTACAGGATTGGTCAAACGAAGCCCGTCCATGTGTACCAGCTTATCGCCGAGGACACCGTAGAGTCGAAGGTACTTTCATACAGTTGTGTTACGAGGCTCAGTGATTCACAGCCTTGTATAGGTCATCGAAATACAAGAGAAGAAGAAGAAGCTCGTACAAGAGGTAGGAGAATATCGCTGCGACCTCGGCCTCGGTATGTATGGGTCTAACACCTTTATACAGGCCTTCGCCGGAATCAAGAACGCCGAGACTCAACGCCAGAAGAAGGAAGCGCGCCTTCAAGGTCAGTCGATCTTTGTCTGTACCAACAGGTTCTGACGTAATGTTCCTCTACAGAGCTCGTACACCTGTTTGGTCTCCAAAAGAATGCTCTGGCTCGGGCCAACGGCGGTGCCGGCGAATCTCAAAGTACTCTAGATCAGTTCCGCGCCTGAAGTTGCACTCGACATCTTGCGTTCATATCATACCTATCCGTCACCAAGCGACCCGTGCGTCTCTAGATCATGGCCTAATCTCTACGATAGTTCTGCTGTATAGACTCCCCTATATCACTTATGCTGTATGTAGATTATCGTAGCTCTCCAGTAAGAACCAGTTGCTTGCACTGTTTGAAAGACTATACTAGTCAGGTTGAACACGCCAGTTTCATGCGTGCTTACACTGCAGCAACTTCGACAGTGGATATGTTCGGTACGTGGGAGTTAGTTCCCTGACAATTGAGGTTGCTACCGGAGCGTGTGTGATCACAAACAAAAAAACTCGCTCATCATCTACCGTAAAGGTACTAAAGCTACACAACGGGTATCCCAGATGCATCGTCCACGTCGAACCCAGTCCTTCTCAACACCTCCAACTCCGCATCGCCCGCCAGAACCCACCGGACCTCCTCAGCCTGCAACCGCTGCGAGTTCCTCGTCCGGCGCGTGCCCTCGCGCTGCCCCATCAGCGCGAGGCTCGCCGCCGCCCGCGCGTCGTCGATGCGCGTCATATGCCGCGTCCACGGCTCGTAGTCCATGAAGATCGCGCTTGCGTCGCGCACGAGCAGCTCTCGTGGGATCTTGAGGCTATCGAGGACGGGGCATAGCGCGCCGCAGTGTGGCGTGTTGAGGGCGTGTAGGTGCAGGGCGCGGTCGCGCAGCTCGGCGGGGGCGGGGTGGTCGGTTTGCGCGAACGAGAGGAGATCGTCGACGATGACCTCGTCCCACTGGTAAGTGGAGAAAGTGACAGGGAGGTGGGACTCCATATCGGCTGGCGATGCGATGAGGTGGTGGTACCCGAGCAGGTCGTCTGCTGAGGGGGAGGTGTTGTTTGACAGGTGGTCCTGCATTAATCATTAACCTTGAGCCTGTTATAATGGGTGCAGGGCGTCCACTTACCCGTAGTAGCTCCTCCGCCGGTCGCCGAAGCTGACTATCCACAAAGGAGCTGAGCTCGATGCATCTTGCGATGCGAACGAGCCTCTCGACAGACTGGTCCTCCTGCGCGGTTCCCGATGACACTGGCGAACCGGAGTCTATTCGTGATGAATCGCCCAACTGTAGCTGATTGATCGTCTTGCGTAGATCCTGAGTGGGGCGTAGTATGTGGTCAGGATGTAGGGCGGAGTCTATGCAATGCTCCTCGGTGGGGGTATCAGGGTATTCGTAGAGTCTCTCGATCATGGCGCAGTCTAGAAGACGTCCCTCTGCAAGACACATGGTCTGAAGATAGGAAACTGCCAGCGGGGGAGGACATGGCGTGAAATTCAGCGTCGTCTGGAGGGGTAGGTCTTGGAAGGGAACCAAGGAAGTGTCTAGTAAGGCGTCAGCGAGCCGAAACGTAGCGCGGCGGGAAATAAAATTCACCATTGCAGGTCAGAACAATCGGTCTCCGACACTCTTTGATGATCTTCAGGAGCGCTGACCAGAAGCCCGCATCCTCCTTGTACAACACGTCCACTTCCTCCACGAGTACGATCGATTGGCTCACCACCGACATCATTTCAGCCTGCGGCTTCGGCTGCTCGACCTCTGGTAAAGAAGATGGATCGTGGCTCGGCATGACCGCAACCTCATCATCGGAAGCGACACGTTTGGCAAAGAAATTGGTCTTAGGGCGCAATGGTTTCTTTTCTCGAGCGTCGGGCTCGGGAGTTACCTGTTGCCGGTTCTGGGTGACAAGATGGTTCTTGCCCACATCGCCGATGAGCTTGTTGAGTGCCGCTCCGCTACGCTCGCCGACGCCGGGATACACCTCAAAGACGTCCCACCCGAGCTCCTCTGCGCAAGCATACACTGCAGCAGTCTTCCCACAACCACTTGGCCCGGATAGGAGGATGGTGCTGTGCACCTCATTGCCGATGCGCGGGGGCTTGTAGGAGAAAGCCGGGATCGTGTTGGGACGCTGGGATGGGGGGTCATCTGTGACAGTCTGGGGAAGCGTCGAAGGACTCGTAGGTGGGTCGCCCATAACTTCGTCCGTCTCCGCACGCTTTAGTCGCGATAACTTCGAGGGGAAGGGGTCGTCTTCTGATTCCCAGGCAACCTCCAGCGGGAGCTCATCGTCGGTGGAATCTTCAGCCAGCCAAGGCTCCTCTGGATCTTCAGAGCCGACTCGGCGGCGCTTCCGTTGTACTTCTCGTATGATGCGACGCCGTTTGGTCCCTTTACCCTTCCGTTTGCCCTTGTCGTCAGATCTTGCTATGTGTAGTTTCAAAGCCAAGAGCCAGTCGCGGAGGTACAAGGCGGACCGCTCGTTCCCAAGTACCTGGTCGGCACGTCGCGGTCTCCACTTGTCGTTCCACAGAAAATTAGACGAAGTCAGTTCGTCGGTCGCTTCTTTCGCGCTATGAGATGGTTCTGCGAATAGCCGATTGAGGGCCGGATAACTCTTATGCGCCTCAGGGATATCCGCGTAGTACCGTTCCCGGGTGGCGGCGTCTAAGGAGTGCGAGTGGTTGGAAGGGGGAGCCGAAGAGGCGAGTGCGGCGTCCTGATCACGTCCTCGCGTAAGACATGAATAATCGAAGCTTCCTTGAGGCTCCGCCGGGCCATCCCGCAATATACGGGGGAGTGTTTGTGAGGAAGATGAGTGGAAGACGCTTTGAGGACCTCGGACGTGTTGCGTGGAGAAGTCGGGGAACGGTGCTATGGATACAGTGGAACCTCGAGGGGCGGGCGTCTGCGACGATGACCGGTCGTCTGGCCGTTTTCGAGGTGCGAAGATGGAGTACAATGGTTTGGGAGGATGTTGCGGCAGTAGTTTGCGAGGTCGCGCATGAGAGCGTAGTGGCGAACTATCGATTATGATGATGGGAACATCCTTGCTACCGTCTATAAGATCAGTCAGTGACTGAAGTTGATGCATGACGGAGTGTAGCAGTCACCAGAGGTGCGCTCTTCCTTCTCATTCGAGCTACTGCTTTCCGCGGGGCATGGACTAGATGAGGCTGGCGGAAGGCTCGAGTCCTCCGGGACGGGCTCCGCATCAGAAGAACATATGTCGATGACATCGTCAGGTGGGCCGGCCTCGTTTTCAGAGGTCGTGGCGGACGCTTGCGGGGTGTTCTTCTTGGAGGAGGACTTGATGCCGAAGGCGTCCCATAGGGAAGTCTGACGCGACTACAGCCCAGGTTGAACGAGAGTCAGGTCATGGTCTTTTGCGGGGGTGATTCGTCGTACCAGGCTGTCCTTTTCCTTCTTTGGCTTCCGCGTACGTTTCCTCTTGGTAGATTGCGACATGGCGGTAGAGAGAAGGGAACGGGGAGGGAGACGAGGGCGGGGAGACGGGAGAAGCGGAGAGAGGAGAGAGGAGCTGCTAGCCACCGCGCGCGCGTCTTGACGCGTCGACGCGTCTGAGGCACGTGAGGCAGCATCCGGACCTGCCCTGAAGCGCCCCTTTATCAACCCAAGCGAGCGCCTGTCGCAACTCTTCAATGGACTCGTCTGTAGCAGCCACGGATGGCTCAGAGACAGCGAGATAACCCAGGTTCCGGTGAGCTCCTTTTCTCCATCCAGCCGTTACATCGCGCTCATCATCTTGCAGCCGTGCACTCGGGACGCCGGGATGCGCCAGTGGCCCAGAAGCCCATCGCACGAGACGCGATAGGGGCAGTGGCAAGGCGCTCGGGGCAGTCCAGTGACGGGCGGCAAGGGCGTCGAGTCAGTAATCTCCGTGTCCGTTTTCTTGGTCTTCGTTTCTGACGAATGTCATTCACAGTGAGGCCGGGTGGTTGGCGAGGTCACGCTGTTGCCAGAGAGTGTCGGTACCATTTGTGTCTAGGATGACCATGGTTGGCACTGGCTAGCGGAGAGAAGCGGAGTTGCATGAGAGCAGCCCGCGGCCACAGAGACCCGAGAGCTTCGTGTATGTGTTTTTGTCCGGTCGAATGGCGCGCACTCGAAGCTGATATCAGGTCCCAGCGGCGCAAGGTGTAGCACCGCCGTATGGTGTTGCACAGATCGTGATTCGGTCATCGACCTTTTAGGTCAAGAACCCGGTCGAGATTTCTTGGCTGGGCGCGCTGGTGGTCGAGTGTGCGTCGAGTGTGGCGCGTACTCGGTGATCAGACAGAACACAAATCAAATAACCCAGGACATCCCGGCGCACGCGCTCCTCGGCTTCTGCGTGGACTACTGTACGGGCCCCGATCGTTAACGAGCAGGAGAACATGTGGAGGTTGTGTGTAGTTTGTGCGCCACTGTGCGCGGCACGGTCAGGTCAATTGAATTGTCGTTGCGCACCATTTGTGTCCGAGTACGTGTATCAGTCGAGCGAACGTAAGAACGCACGGTCGTACGACACCTTGGGCAACACGCTGTCTTCCTTTCGAACTGATGCCCGTGCTGTTGTACGAGAAGGTTACCCTCTCGCCTGCCAGTGGATGCACGTGTAATCCTGTCCCCTTCTGCCTATAAATACGAGACCTGTCGGCTTGTTTGTTCCCCAATGGACTCTCGCAACCTGAAGTGACCTCCGCTATGCGCGAGGTCGCCGCGCTCCCTCTAATGAGGTGGCTCGATTGCGTGGAGGTAAACCCACATTCGGTACGTTACCCCGTCCGCATCGTTCCCCCCACGACTCATCCTCACAATCGTCTTCGTGCAGTGCGCAGAGTGGCACCCACTACACGTCACAGGGTCTCACGCAGCCATAGTCAAGCGGGGGCATCTGGCTTTGTACGGTGACCGCATTGCGCACGGAGTAGGACGTTCGAGTGCGTGCCTTTCCCTCACCCTCCCCGTCCATTCTAACCCCACATCACCTTCGGCGTCACAGTGAAAGCACGGTCAACCGGGGTGGCGCGTCGAGCGATCTCGGCTGCCCATGTTGTGCGGGCTCGGAACCGGCGCGCATGTCTCTCACGGGTGCCCCAACCCACCCTCTGCTTGATGTCTGTACGTGCAACCCTTCCCTCTCCGCCCTGCTCTCTCAATGGCTGCGCACAGCCAAAAGCTAACGCTGCAAGCAGATTTAGGGCCATCGGCGTTCGGCGAGCGCGAGCCCCCTGGAGACGGGGGGCCAGCGTTCGTTAGCCGGCCGTTCTGCCACAGAAGACCGTCAATGCCCCGCCCTATCAGCTGCACGCGATGTGCGTACGGACGGGCGGGACGCGACGGTCGGAGTAGTAGAGGTCGTGAAGCAAATCAAATATCCCAGGACAACATCGGCGCGCATGCGCGTTGCACGGCATGTATCGCAGTTACGTCAATAGAGCTGTTTCGTGTCTTCAAGTACTCGTGAAGTCTGAGCACAGATGGCGAAGTGTGTGGGTAAGAGGCGAGTATAGCAGAAGGGATCATGGTGCGGTGCGCAGCTTGGCAACATCCAATACTAGTCTGCTACGAAATCATCGACTGCTCACAAAGACAAGATCGCGGCGGGCTGAAGTGATGTTCTGGCAAGCTCGAACTTGTATACATAGCACACGTAAAAGCTCCCTGGCATTACCAACCTCTGGGCTCGTAGAATGGCTACCCTGTGCGCTACGACGTTGAACAACACCAAAATAATACAAAGGCGAAGATACCAGAGTCCAAGTCCGAGTATGTCCATGACCGACGACAGGTGTCGGGATTTAGAACGGCATCCCCATCCCTGTGGTAAAACCAGTGCGCATGCGCGAGAACGGTGCCAAGCTGCGCGTTGTACGACGAGCCCAGGCGTCTGTGGCAGTGCAGCTGAAATGGGCTGCCGGTGATAAGCTGAGCGCTAAGTGGGCCACGTGGGAGTATTCATAAAACCTGACGTACGGGCGCGAGTCACTCGTAAAATTCTTGCCTGCTCACCACCTGCTCACCGGCCTGCTCAACACCCCCGCCTCAACCTGAGCGACTTCGCTCGTACATGACTTTCACGCAAAACACTCGCGACGAGTACGCAAGCCCTTTTTTTCGCGTTGTTTGCTCGCACTGACGCGTTCACTCGCACCACCAGTTACCTCAGCGACCTCGTATTCTCTCTGCTCAGTCATTAAGTTCGCCTTCAACAACATGCTGGCTCGTAACTTCACTCGTATTGCTCGCCTCTCTCGAGGCTTTGCTTCCCATGCTTCAAACACCTCGCTGCCCGCCGCGCTCCACCTAAAGACAGGCCAATCGTTCACTGGCCGTTCCTTCGGTGCGCCGCGTAGCATTTGGGGAGAAACCGTGTTTTCTACATCTATTACATCTTGTGAGTGCCCTCTATGCCAGTCAATCGATAGGGTCACAGTCTGACGTGGCGTCCCACCAGACACGGAATCTATGACCGATCCCTCCTACCGTGGTCAGATTCTCGTCTTCACTACCCCTCTCATCGGGAACTACGGCGTTCCACTGAACAAGACGGCCATCGACGACAAGGACGTCGGTGTCGTGCTCGAGTCAGACAAAATTCAGTGCTCTGCTGTGGTCGTGGCCGATGTCGCGGAGAAGTTTTCCCACCACTCTGCTGTGGAGTCCCTTTCCTCTTGGTGCGCTCGGAATGGCGTTCCCGGCATCACCGGCGTCGACACCCGCGCCATCACTACTCTTCTTCGCGACCAAGGTACAACCCTTGGCCGCCTCGCCGTCGGCCCTGACGCGTCTCTTGCTTCTCCTTCTGCTGAGGAGTACTGGGATCCAACTACCGAAAACCTCGTCGCCCAGGCTTCTACCAAGGCCCCCTTCGAGCTCAACCCCACCGGTGACGTGAAGATTGCCGTCCTCGACTTCGGCGCCAAGGCAAACATCCTTCGGGCTCTCGTGCGCCGTGGTGCCGCCGTCACCGTCCTGCCGTGGAACTACGACTTCAACCAGATCTGTGACCGCTACGACGGGCTCTTCTTGAGCAATGGTCCCGGCGACCCGAACCACTGCATGGACGCCGCGATGCACCTGCGCCGGACGATGCAGGAGTGGGACAAGCCCATCTTCGGCATCTGCATGGGCCACCAAGTCATCGGCATGGCGGCGGGGATGGAGGCGTACCGCATGATGTTCGGCAACCGCGGGCACAACCAGCCCGTGCTCGCGCTCGCGTCGGCGGGCTCTATCAAGGCTGGACGCGTGTACGTCACGAGTCAGAACCACCAGTACGCGTTGAAGCTCGAGGACCCGTTCCCGGCTGGGTGGGAGCCGTTCTTCATCAACTGCAACGACTCGTCGGTCGAAGGCATCAAGTCCACCGCCGAGTCGGGCAAGAAGGTGTGGGGTGTGCAGTTCCACCCGGAGAGTGCTGGTGGCCCGCTCGACACCATCGAGGTGTGTATTGCTGACATTGAATTACTCCCCATGACTTTCTTTCTTTGAACATGACTTGACTCATTCAATCGCTTTGCAGATGTTCACGGACTTCCTCGCTGAGTGCCGCGCGCACAAGCTGCAGCTGAACATTCCCCGTGCGCAACCCATGGATGCGGCCAAGGTCGCTCCCGGTCTCGCGCACGAGATCCCTCAACGGGTGGCTGTCGCGGCCTGAGCAGGTGGTTTGAGAAATGTGGATATGGAACCTACTTGGACAATCGTAAAACTGCTCTGCGCTCGTAATCCTACATTGTATTCTAGATCCAAAGTTTGCATGCAACTGAATTGTTTTGGTCGTATCTTTACGCGCCTTCTGCAAGACTGTTCAGGCTTCCTTTGAGCGACGTTCGAGTGAGCAGCGCCAGCGACGCTCTGAACTACCACTCAGCGAATGCTAATATGGCAACATGGCCGAGCGGTCCAAGGCGTGTGACTCAAGCGAAAGCTTGCCTGCTTCAGCGGGTTTCTCATCTGGGTATCCAGGCGTGGGTTCGAACCCCACTGTTGTCAATTTTTTTGTTTGTCCTGGTTGACAATATTAACAACCATCGACCGCATGCAAGAGATACAATATGTTGAGCAACCTGCAGGGATCTTGCCAAAGTCTTGTCATAGTGTTGCATTCATCATTTCGGCGTCTAGACTACTCAACTTTGAAACTCTCACATTCCCACGGAGGTCCTTTAACTACCACCTCCGAGTCTCCCCTCCCCCACTGATACATACATAGTAGAAGGTTCAGCTGCCCGTTAGTGGTCCTTGTTCACGCCTCATGCACTTACAGCGTGAAGTCGCTAGCAAACCGGTCGTTCATCGGAGGTATGTGGTGCAGTCTTGGATTACCTTTCGCTTAGCTCACCGCTCCACTTTCTCAGCCTGAGGCCAAACGCCCAGGAGCGCGGGCGGGCTACTTCGACTGCGCACGGACAAGTGACCAGCTTCCTGCCCTCCGAGCACGGTCGGCCACGCACCACAATGCACTGCGATCGCGCGCGGCATCGTGGCGTCGCAGCAGCCCGAGTAGGCGACGCGGGCGTCGAAGCGGTACCCGGTTTGACAGGCCTCTCGTCCAGTGCCGCTGGGGTGCTGGCTTCGACGGACGCGCTTCTCGTCCACAAGGTGATCGCGGGCGGCGTCGGCATGATAGCACGGATGTCCAGATAGCGCGGCCGTATATACTGTGTAGTCACATGCGGAGCTCGATCCTTGCTCTTGAACCCACCCCCGTATGACCATCCGCTCTCAGCCAAATCGGCCGGGACCACGCTCGACGTTCAACGCTATATTCGGGACTCTCCGATCGCCCGGCATATACTCTCAAGGCCAACACAGGATGTCTGCTCCGTATAGCAGAGCAGAGCAGACGAGGAATGAACCACCAGGTCAGCCCTCTCGCTCGACTGTGGGCGCTGCCACAAGCAAGTACTGACACAAAGCGTACCCGCAGGGTGCATAGTGCTGCCACCAAGCCAGCCTATGACCGAGGAGCCTGTATCGCTGCCACATACGCCCTCGAGGTCGCCGGTCAGGCTCTTCGGCAGAGGCCTGCTCTCGCTCCCGCAGCAACCGAGCACGCAGCCCGCGGTATTCGTTCCACTCAATGCGACTGCGAACGGGAATGCGGACACGACACGGAAATGGACGCAGGAGGACCAGGACCAGACGGACGAGAAGGCGCGGAGGAAGGCGATGAGCGAGCTGGTACAGTCTTGGATGGACAGGCTGCAGCTCATCAGCGTCATCGTAAGTTGCTTCTACACGGGGATCGTATGAACGCAGTCTGACTGCCGCTTGTCAGACAACGTTCTTCGCCGCGATGGAGGCGCAGCTGCTCGGCACCACGATCCCCGACGACCCCAAGAACGACCCGGTCATCGACCAGATTGCGAACGCCGCGCTCACAGGCGCGCTCGTCGTGCACGTCTTCGCGGCCATCATCTCCTTCCTCGCCGCCTTCTTCCTCATCCGGTACAAGCTCACCGCGGCGAAGCGCGAGGAGCACAAGGTCGAGTCTGGGCTCGCGAACGCGGCCACCACGCCCGTGGAATCGCGCGAATCGACGCAGCCGACCTTCCCACCCATATTCTCGTCAGACCCCCACCTGGAGCAGGTGGGCCCGTTTCGTCGCGGGCAGCCGCCGACGCACCTGCTCGACCACTGTCACTCGCTGTCCATGTGGCTCGCGGCGGTGGGCTTCGTGCTCGCGCTGGCGGGTGTCTTGTGCTTTACATGGGCGCGGTTCGCGCGGAGCAGCAGCGTGTTCGCGACGGTGTGCGTGGTTGTGTGTCTGGTGTCGGGCATCGCCGCGTTCTTCTGGCCGGCGTCGTCTGCGCATGTCTGAAACGTAGATGTCAGATTGGGCGGGGCGGCGATGGCGTCTGAAGCTACATATGAGCGGAGCGCTCTTCGAGATTGTTCTGATTTCACTGTACCACTATCACTGTTTGTATTCCGTACACCTTCCTGCATGCTGCATCCTCGTGTCCAATGCATTGTCGTCTTTCTTGAGAAACGTGGCCGGGGTGCTTCATCGTGAGGACGCGATCACGTGCCAGGGGCGGGGGATTTAATATTGACGTGTGTGATGGGATGTGTTGGCGATGGCCGCGACATTGACCGGACCCGCTCACCTCTCTCGGTCGCAGACAGAAGAATGATCTGTCTGAGGCTCCAGGTCCGCATTGCCCCCCTCCTCATCTTCGCCTTCCGACCCCTCTGAGCTGGCACTCCGCCCTCCGTTTGCTACCCCGACCCTTCTCTGTCCACGCCCACGCCTCGAGGTCGCGCGCCCCGTCGCCTACTCCCGCATCTGCCACACGCTGCTCTTCTCTGCGATGTTAACGGCATCGCGCCGCTCCATCCTCCGGCGAACCCGCGACGCCTTCCTTGCCCGGTGGGGTCTCCTCGACTGGCTCAGGCTTCTGTGGTGCTCCGTCGTTCTGTGGTACGAATTTGGCTCTTTTTACGTCGCCCTGTGGTCCTGTCCTTGGCCGGATACCGCTCTACCCACGGTGAGTGTTCTCTTCTTTGCTGTATGGTGGACAATGCCGACAGAGCCTGTCACCCGTTCAAGCATCACGAAAAACCAGCCCATGTGCTCCTCGTCGCAGATCCCCAGGTCCGGGACTTGTCCACATCTCGCCGTCTTGGCTTCTCCGCCTTCCGCCAATTTCTGGTGGACCTCGCTCTCAAGCGGAACTGGCACTTCGCGTCTCGGATGAGACCGCACGTAGTGGTCTTCCTCGGCGACCTTCTCCCGTCCTGGCGTCTCATCAGGTCCGATGACGAGTGAGTCCTTGTCCGTACTCTAACGAGACCATCCCCGGAATCGTGATAGACAACTTTGCCTTGGCATCTAGATACGAACGCAACCTGCGCCGGTTCAAGAGCATCTTTCACCTCCCGGAAGGCGTTACGTCATTCTATATACCGGGAAATAACGACGTCGGGTGCGTACCGAATTTGATCACTGCGTTATTGCTAAGCCAATACCGTTCGCCATTCAGATTGAACATAGAGCCCGCATTCGCCCGCCAAGCGCGGCATAGGTTCACAACCCACTTTGGACCATTAAACCAGGCTGTTGTATTGCGCAACCACACATTTGTCATGTTAGATGCGGCGGGCCTCGCCGAAGAGGACTATGTAAGGGCCGCGACGTACACCGACTTCGCCCAGTGGTCCTCCGTTCCGCACGGCCCTGTAGAGTTCATACGATCTCTGAGTGACGGTAGGATACATGTTCACTGGGTATATGCGCTAGTCTGACTTTTAATGTTGGCAGAGGCCGATACACAACCTACAGTACTACTCACCCACATACCTCTATACCGCCCGGACAGCGCGTCTTGCGGACCGCTACGTGAGAGGGGCAACATTCGTCGGGGGGTTGGGCCCGGATACCAAAACACGTTCGGAAAGAAGACATCTGCATTCATGCTACAGACTCTTCGACCAAGTTTAGTGTTGAGGTGTGCGATGATTTATGTTCTATGTCTGGCAAGGTCTAACCAATTATGACAGTGCAGATGACAAGGACTATTGTGAATACGTTCACGTACCCCCTAAATCAACTGGGACAGTAGCAGAGACACCGCAGACGACTGTCACGGCAGAGCCCATCCGGGAGGTCACTATCAAGGCGATCTCACCGTCTCCCAGCATTCGGCATCCTGGTTTTCAACTGCTGTCTTTGACAACTCCGTCCCAGCCTGGAAAGCCTGCGCTCTCAGATCGCCCTTGCTTCTTACCCGACTATCCTGCGGTGTACTCTTGGCGGTATCCCCCATTGCTATTTCTGACTGTCATTGCCTTGGTCGTCCTTCGCCTCCGCAAATCACGAACTTCTGCGCTTCCCTTGCATGCTCGCCGCAACGCCTTCCGCAAGTCGTTCTCGCTACAGACTCTGCCCCCCGATGCGCCTTGGACGACCCTTCCCCATCCGCCGACACCCTTCGAGCCCGACTGGTCATTCCAGTCTCCCAGCTTCGACACCCCACAACGCGCACGATCGCCCGGGGTCACGCAGAGCCCCACAGACGAGATCCCGCGGTCCGTCCGCACGCCCTTCCCGGGCGATGGCAAGCACGGCGATGCTCAGTTCGGTTCTGGAACACCCACGACCCCAACGTTCCGCGCGACGACGCACGGGCGCGACAACGGCCACACGTCGTCCGGGCTCACCGCGTTTCCCCCGCGGCTCGTCGTCTTCGATGCGGACGCAGACGAGCACGAGCACGACGAGTTCGCCCGCGGGCTGCACGACCCGCGCCGGCTCACGCGCGCGGCCCGCGGCTACGACGGGGACGTGGAGGCCCCGCAGGACGGCAGGGACGCGCCGCTGCTCAACTTCACGTTTGTGCTCGGGGGCCACCGGAGGCGCGTGTCGGTCGGGAACCCGATGCCGGCGTGGACGAGGCGGCTGGGTATGCGCAATTGGGAGGGGGCCGGGGTGGGCGCGAGGAAGGGGTGGAAACGCGCGTTGGCGTGGAGGGTGGGGTTGGATCTGGGGTACATTGCGTGGCCCGCGGTGGTCCTGTGGGCGGTGTGCGCATGGTGGTTGACTTGATTCGACTTCGCGGCGCACTGAGCCTTTTCTTTCATCGACTGGGGCGCGAGGCGCGACTGGTGGACCTTTGACGGCTTCGCTCGTGTCATGGAGCAGACTTTTCTACCCATCATTAGGACCGCGTATTTAGATCTCGGGTAGCTGACACACCCGCCGGGACCATGGAGAGCTCTGTGCTGCTCCGAACAAGTAGCTCGTCTTGGTATGTAGCATTGGTTATGTATTGTGTACAAACACCGTCATGTATGCGCATTGCGCTAGCACGTGGTACGTATAGTATTCGTATGTATGAACATTCTCTCCAGGTAGGCCGGGTGTTGCCCAGAATTCACCGACGTAAGTAGCCGCAGGGGAGAACGACGCAGTACCGAAAGCGGACTATAACCTGGTTAGAAATGTCCCAAAGACCGATGATCAATCGATCAAGAGGATGGTAAAGGGTAGTCTCGTCACCAGACGGTATAATTAGATCGCTCCTTTTCGGGACAGGGAGAAAGGCAGAGGGAGAGGAGCGAAAACTATACCGTCTGGTGAAATTCGGATAGCTAGGGGTGGGGGGTTGTCACGCCCGCGCGACAGCGAAGCCTGTCAATCCGTCAGACGCGCCTCAACGCATCCCGATCGGGCACCCTGCCTCTACCGGAATAGAGGCAGCCTCTGCAACTCTTCTCCGATGTATGCGCCTCGTGCATGGTCGCTCACGAACTCGCGGAATTTCGCGCGCACGTTCACATCAGCCATTGGAGTTAACTTGGGGCATTTTCGTACATATATCACCCCCGCGTCCGTTGTGGGCCTCGGAACACGTCTGCCCGCAAAGCATCGCAAATCAACCACGATATTCTCGCGCGGCTTTGCGCCCTCGAAACATTGTCGGTGATGACTGCAGTGTAGACTGGCACGCGCAGACCAACGTTGGCGGGATGGCGCGGGAGG
>MNAD01001216.1:0-10944 GCA_001895945.1 Trametes pubescens | reverse complement strand
TTGTATCCCGACGTCTGGATCACATGCACGTATCCTTTCCGCGCCGCGCTTCCAGACTGGAACGTGTGGCCCAGAGACTTTCCTGGAGAGAGAATTGTCGCAAACAGGTTGAGCGGTGAGTGGACAGGTGCAGGTCCCGATGCTTCGCGCTTCTCCAGAACACCTGGGGCGTTGACCGGTGCGACGACGTGCGCCCACTGGTCCTTCTTCTCCTCGTCCGTGAAGTGCCGAGTGAAGTACTGGGGCGTGAGACCCCTTGTCGAAGGGACACTCCATATCTGCAGGAAATGCACTTGCTTTGAGCCGTGGCTGTGTTCGCTGTGGCGGATGCCTGTGCCCGCGGAGGTCATTTGCAGGTCACCCCGCTTCATGATCTCAACATTGCCCATCGAGTCACGACTATCGAATAAAAGGATCAGAATTTTGCGGACACACATACACGGAGGATGACATACTGCTCGAGCTCGCCGTTTACGATGTACGAGAAGATCTCGAACTCCCGGTGCGCATGCGTGCCGAAGCCGGTCTTGGGATCGACGCGGTCCTCGTTGATGACACGGAGAGGGCCAAATTGCTCGTGCTGCGGGTCGTGATATCTGTTATACGGTAAGTGTGATGGTTTCACGCTTAGCAATTTTAGTGACTTACCCCGCGAAGCTGAAGGTGTGGAAGGTCTTGAGCCAGCCGTGGTCGGCTTGACCACGCTCGTCGCTGCGGCGAGGGATAACCTTCATTGCGATAGATGGTGAGGATGAGAAGTGTCTGAAAGTGGCGATGGGTCGCGAAATGCGTAGAGGGCTGAAGACGTTGGAGTAGATGAGTTTAGACAGGATGTCGACCGGTGTGTTGCAGAAGTCGGGATGAGGTGAAGTGAGGAAACTATTCAGCCTGTCCCCTCTCTTTTATAGGAGGCCGCAGAACGAGCATGAATCATCAAGCAGCGCATGTCGTGCAAGTCGTTACAGACAGAGGCGCAGATGTCCTCGCCGATTTCCCTTTGGGGGGTGTCCGGTACCCACGAGGCGCAAGCGCCCCGACGCTTAGATAATCCGATTTTTACCAAGCGCCTGTTATATATGGGCGCCTCACCATTTTCGGTGCTTGATCTTGCACGGTCTTCGAGCTCCTCACAAACTGCACGGCAACCCTCGTAAACCTCACGACACACCTGTATCTGCTGACTGGGACGCATAATGGCGACGCTGCTTCCACCCCCAAAACGACAGAAGGTCTACCATGGTATACCTGCGCCAGAACCGGAGCTGCCTCAGCCTTCGCCGCACATCGTAGTGCAGTTTGTCAGTGAAGAGGACGGCCAACCGCTTGCGCCTGCGGTGAACCTTCCCGCGAACGTCTCGCGCGAGGGTCTTGAGGCGATAGTAAACAAGCTGAACACAAAAGTGTGTGAGTCCATGCTAGTGGATCTTGCACGCTCCTCATGCTGAGAATCGGTATGTAGGACGAGGACCCCGTCCCGTTCGCGTTCCACATAACGCTCCCTGCGGACGCAACAACCCCCGGCGCGCCCACGCGAATCGCGATCGCAAAATCCATCGAAGAGGACGTCCTCTCGCATCCGTCGCACGCATTCACGTCCGAAGATGTCTTCGTTATACACTGCTCTCCACAGGCTGTATTCAAAGTTCGGCCGGCGACACGGTGCTCGTCTACGCTCTCCGGACACACCTCCCCCATTCTGTGCGCCTCGTTCTCTCCCACTGGCAACCTTCTGGCGACAGGGTCCGGCGACTGTAATGCTCGGCTATGGGATCTGGGCACGGAGACGCCGTCGCATGTTCTTTCGGGGCACAAGGGATGGGTGCTGTGTGTCGAGTGGGAAGCTATGGAGCGGAAGCTCGCTACGGGCGGGCACGATGGACATGTGAGTACCTCTACACAAAATCAAGAAGCGCCCTGTATGTGTGCGGCGGACTGCGTTCGAACGTGGTGAGAATGTATACCATGTTCTCAAGCTCTTGAGCAGAAGGTCTGGGGGAGCGCCTGTTCATGCTGAACGCAGTACTCGAACCGACGCTGCACCTGGTTTCCCACTGGTGAAATGGCCGCCGTGCAGGAAGCGTTGCAGGGTCGAGTTCCGATGCCTGCAATCGCAACACTTCGCAGGGATCTACGATTAGATGGGATACAATGCGCGACATTTGTGTTGCATCTCGTTTTGTATATCCCATCATGGGATAGTAGAGGTCTTTTGGACACTGCCGGTATTTCACCGTAGCCACGCAGTACTTGAAAACAGTGCGACTGAATTGACTGCGGATGAGGAGTGTTGTGGGGCAAGATTTATATGTTCTCATCTTCGCATCGCTTGAGTAGATACTGAAATGCGGACCCTTTTCAGGTCAGACTATGGGATCCCAAGACCGGCACGCCAATAGGCGATGCTCTCAAGGGTCACACAAAATGGGTGACTTCCCTCTCATGGGAGCCAATACACCTGTAGGTGCACGTTCCAGAATCTATGGACCGGTAGCTAATGCGTCGCAGAAACCCTTCTGCTCCACGACTTGCTTCTTCATCGAAAGACGGCACTGTCCGTGTTTGGTCAACACTTACCCGTAGATGTGAATACACCCTCGGTGGTCACACCGCTAGTGTGAACGTTGTGCGATGGGGTGGCGGCGGGCTAAACGGAAAAGGTGTGCTCTACACCGCGTCCAGCGACCGGACAGTCCGGATATGGGACGCCGAAAGCGTGAGTTGTGTTCCCCACACTAGTGGCTCTGCTCTCGTTGCTAACGCCTGTGGGATCCGCAGGGGCGACCATTGCATACACTGAAGGACCACGCACACTGGGTGACGACACTCACGCTCAACACCGACTTCGTGCTGCGCACTGGTCCGTTCGACCATTTAGGGAAAAAGACGAGTTCGGACACCGAAGGTGCATTTCTTTATCAGTCGCGCGTGAGAGTGCGGCGGGCGAGCTCCACGCCGGGACGTCCGCCACATCGAAGCCACACATTCGTCCGTATCGGAAGATGGATGTGCTGCTGCGGGATTCTCTCCTCGCACGCGCGTGCGACTCCAACTGGACAAGCAAACAACATTGCTGACGACTTCCATTAGCCCAGGAGCTCGCGCAGAAACGATACAACGCACTTGTCGCGACCGCCGGGGAGCTGCTTATCACCGGCTCGGACGACCACACGCTCTTCTTGTGGTCGCTCTTCCCTTCACGCACCGCGTCTTCCGATGCAGCGGGGGCCGCGGCGGAGCGTGGAGGGAAGCTGAAGCCGCTCGCGCGCCTCACGGGCCACCAGCGGCAGGTCTCGCACGTCGCGTTCAGCCCGGACGGGCGGTGGGCGGCGAGCGCGGCGTGGGACAACAGCGTGCGCGTGTGGGACGGGCGCACGGGCAAGTTCGTCGCGACACTGCGCGGGCACGTCGCGGCGGTGTACCGGCTCGCGTGGAGCGCGGACTCGAGACTGCTCGTCAGTGCGAGCAAAGATAGCACGCTGAAGGTGAGTTTCGGGCACTGTGTCTATTTTGTGGGCGCGTGTACATGCTCTTGTGGCGGCACTGTACTTCTTGCGACACTTTGTTTCTGGCGTGATGTCACCGAGGGGAAGATTGCGGTGGCGTCGGGAGTTTGATTCGCTGTCCCCCCGGTGTGCATCTTCGCACTGTCTTTTGCATCCGCTGTTGCATCATAGTCTACATCTCCATCCCGCCGTCTTCTCGCCGTTCCGCGCGTTTGCATGACAGCGGCGATCCCGATCCCGACGCTAACCGCCTCTCTGCGACAGCTCTGGGACCTCAAGACGTACAAAATCAAAACGGACCTGCCCGGGCACACGGACGAGGTGTACTGCGTCGATTTCGTCGCGGACAAGCTCGTCAGCGGCGGGCGCGATCGCACGGTGAAGATGTGAGTTGGTTGTGCCCGCCCTTCCCTTCCCCTCCTCCGCCGCCGCCGCAGGCTTCCTTCCCATGCTGCGCCCCCCGCTCGTTTATCGCCCGACGCTGACTGGTGTGCATTCATAGATGGAAGAACTAGGTGCTGTGTCTCCGCGAAGCATACGCACGCCTGCGGGGAAGTTGTAGAGTGGGTGCTCTATATCGTCTAGGGTAGCCGCCGCGGGGTATGTGTGCATGAGCAGCCGCTGGTGGGCGGTAGATGCCTGGGACGGACGTGTGGTGCTAGATAGTGTCCATGACGGCGCTATGCGCTTTGCGCTGAGATGTTGGGGATCCCGGGCGTCGCACGTCATGTCGTATCGGGTTGTAGCATCGTATCGTGTCGATTCGCCCGCCGCCAGCGTGTCTAACGGCGAACTACAAGTTCAATCTACAAATGCTAGCCAACGCCCATCACACATTCGTGCTTACACTTTTCAGTCTGTCGATCGAATGGATGAATGAGTGTGTTTCAATTCGGTCGCTCGTTGATACTAACCTCTGACCCAATCCCTCGAATTCAGAGTAGTAGCTGGACACGGGTCCCGGTCCATCGTGCTGCGATGATCGAACCCGCCAAGCTGGACCAACCAAGCCAATGACGGGGCGGCACGCGACCCCCTAGCTGGTCTGGAAACCCATGCACCGCACGCAGCGGGTGCGGACGCCATGGATGTCGGGCCCGACTCGGACGCCCTCCTGCGCGATGCGTCCAGGATAGACCTCCCGCACTCGGTTTTCTGCCTCACGGACACGATGATGAGGTAGATCATCACGCCCGCCGCGCCGGCCGCATCCGCTCGTGACCGCGTAGCTCCCTTCGACTTCGCGGTTGCGTGATGCAGACAACCACTGAGACTAGCCGTTACGTGAGTTCCTGGAGCTTTGGAGCTTCTTTCGGCATCTAGGCAAATCGATCAGGCACGTTCCGTCGATGTTGGGCAGGGCATAATTGACAGTGAGCGCGTACCTCCGTAAACTCCGTGTAGCTCGGGGAGCGCAGTCTCCGGTGAGGGTTACAGTGGTATTAGAGTTCGCCGGGCGGACGTGTTTGTATACATTGTGCAGTGCCATGTATCAACGCCGCCCTGTGCTGAAATCTGCAGCCACAAGGGTAACGCCGGGTGGGCGGTGCGCGCGCAGGTTCACACCTTACGCACACCCAAACCCTACCCAAAATCTTCGGGGGGAGGGGCTCACGCACGTACGAAAGAAGTGGCACAAGGCCGCATCCCTGTATGGAAGCCTGCGAGAAGGGTGACACCCGGGTGCGGAGGCGCTGCGCCCCGAGGGCGATAGACCGGCGGGTTCTTCCACTTCGCGCAGGAGCGTTGTACGGCAGAGGATGGGAGCACGGCCCACGACGGCACCGGGGGGAAGGTGGTTCGTCGAGATGGTGTGGTGCGCCGTTCGCAGGGCCGGGGTTCTAGCGGGGAGTTGCGGTGTGGGCGGCGGGTGAGGTACGTCGCGCGGGGACCGAGGCACGGCGAGGGGGAGCGAGGGACAGGTTCCGTCGGCCTGTCAGGCGAGACGTCGGTGTCCGGGGTGTCAGATTAACAGCGGTCGCCGAAACGTCAGTCTGAGCGGAGTCGGCCGTCCAAGAGGAGGGTGCGGGGGAGTGCGGAGGAGATGCGCGTGCGCCAGCGAGCGGATATGGACGAAAAGGATGCCGCTGCTGGCCGGAGATGGGAGAAAATGAAAGATGAAAGAGGCTTGGATGAGGGCTCGCTTGGCCTCTGGGCGGGCGGGTGGGTGGGAGGAGATGGAAATGGGTGATTGCACCCAGACAGGGCGCGGTCGCACGCTCGAGCTCGTTTCTAGGGAGGGTCGAGGGTCCGGAGTGAGTCCGCATATCACCCGCGGCGTGCCGTAGCCTATGATGCCCATATACGGTTGCGTGCAGCATGTCGCCGCCGCCGCACCATCCATCGTGGATGTTCGTCGCAGAGGTCGTCCTAGGTCGTCGACGCCGGCGTTCATTATGACGGCAAAAACGAAGAGCAGGGGGCCGATCGAGTCGTTTGATGGGAGAGATGTGGGGGAGGCGTCCGAATCGGGGAAGGGCGCTTGCCGAGAAGGATCAGGGAGGACGAGAGGGTCGGGCTTCCTTAAGTCCTGCGCTCATGGCGTCTACTCGCCACCGCGATCACTCGAGGGAATTATGGCCATTCGAACAGAACACGCAGAACCTGCCCAGTCCCCCCTTCCGCCTTTTCTTCCCTCTCCTGCCTCCGACCAGCCCCTTCCCCTCCCCCGCCCGCCGGACCTCCCTCCACTAGTCCGACTACTGCAGCGCGCCGGACCCGCGTCCGCTGCAGCACACCATGGCGTCCCCCATCTCGGCCTTCATCGACATCAACAGCACTTTCGGAGCCCTCTTCATAGGCTTTGGCGCGTCTTCCCTGTGAGCGCCCCTCCGAACCAACAACCCACAACCATTACTCACATGCGCCCCCAGCGCGTTCGGAGTTCTATGCATGCAAGCCTACAGCTACTTCAGACGGTACCCGTCTGACGTCTGGTGGTACAAGTGTCTCGTGCGTCCCCGTCTATATTTTTACTCTTGAGCCTGCGCCTCACGTCCCGCGCCTACCGCGCCAGGTTGCCGCGTTGTGGTACGCGTTTGTCGCGCCTCCCTCCCGCTAACAATCCGCTGAGCCCGTCCAGGATACTAGAGCTTGTTGATCAAGCACTTATTGGGCACGCGGTGTACTTTTATGTTGTCACGTACGTCTCCCGAGCGCCGTTTGAACGCTCTTCTTATATCGGCCCGTTCGCAGTGAATGGGGGCAGCTTTTGGCCCTCCTAGAGGGCCCCAAATGGTACGTCTCTACCGCGTCCTCCATATGTCTCCGAGCCTGATAGGTTGCCGGATACAGGTCATTGATAGTGAGTGCTATTCTTGCTTGAGCAACATCCCATGTCCATTCAACATTCAATGTCGCAAGGTCCAAGTTACCGTCGGCGTATGTCAAACATTTACTCCCACACGAACTCTTCCCTGACCGTCTGTTTTCTAGGCTGTTGTGGGTGCCATCGTGAAGCTGTATGTCGGCGCAAAATCTCCGTCTGGGTATGGAATCCTGACATCTCTTTGGCCAGATGTTTCGGCCTGCGCGTATGGAGGTGTAAGTGCCGACAGCAACCGCGTATCACACCCACCTCATGCGCGTTCTTCCAGTCAGCAAGCACAACGTGCCCATAACGATGCTCATCGTAAGTAAGGTTACGCCCCCTTTCCGCCGCCCGCTTAATTTTTCTTTGCCTGACGCACAGATGCTCGGCACCTTCGCGCAACTCGGTGAGTTCCCGCGGGGAAGGCGCTCTCCTATACATAGCTAACGCGTATCCCCGATCGGCAGCGGCGGCGTTCGGTGCGTTCCATTCAGCCGTGCGCGCTAAGGCGACCATGAACTGACTGACCGTGCATTCAGTCTTCACCGTCAGGGCGTGAGTCCTCCATTTTCGGCTTAGCGTGCGTTATATTGACGTTTGTATAACACAGTTTCCACATTCCCTCTATCGCTCGCGTGGGTGACCTCAAGGTCCGTTGTCGGCCAGTTTTCCCGGTGACGCCATGCAGCTAAACCCTCCTTGCATTCCAGCTCGTAGGGAGCATCGCGATCGGACTGGGCATGGCGACAGACGTCATCACCGCCGCGTCGCTCTGCTTCTTCCTGCGCGGGCTTAAGACCGGATATCATAAGTGCGTACGGCATCCCCACAAATTGGCGTGCAGATCGACCGTGTCTTAATTGCGGTGCGGTGCACTGCGTACAGGGACGACTCGATCGTGAACACGCTCACGCTGTACGCCATCAACACCGGCGTGATTACCAGGTGCGTCGGCTCCACCACGTTCCTACTGCGCATGTTTGACAGCGGCTGATGTTGACGGGTTGTGTGTGTGTAGCGCGATCAGTTTGAGCACGCTCATCTTGGTGCGTGCTGTCACGGTTATGGACCGCTCTTCGTGTTGGGCAAAGCTGACGGCAGGCGCAGTATGACCTGATGCCGACGAACTTCATCTTCATGGCGTTCTACTTCGTGCTCAGCAAGGGTGCGTCCAGCCGCGTTCTATAGTAACTCACGAACATCATGGAAGCTCACACGTCCCTCCCTCCCTTCCGTCTGCGCAGTGTACGCGAACTCGTTCTTCGCCGCGCTCAACACGCGCCGCTCGATCCGCGGGCGCGGCACGGAGGGCGAGCACACGACCGTGCCGACGTTCCTCATGATCGGGCAGACGACGAAGCAGGAAGTGCACGTCGACCCCGTCTACTCCGTCGTGCGCGCCGGCACGGGCACGAACTCGCGCGCCGCGAACGCGTCGGACGACTTCCTCGACATGGCCGCGGACATGAAGCAGCAGCAGCAGCAGGGGCAGCAGCAGCACACGCCGGTGTCGACGCGCTCGTACGGGCTTGGCGAGTACTCGCCGCGGATCGAGGTGCCGAGGGAGCCGGTGGGTGTTTGCGTGTTCTGCTAAGTAGTGGAGTTTGTGCTGACTGGATGGGACGCGGTAGCCTGTGGCTGCAATGCCGCCGACGCACTATGGACAGGCGTGGTGAACGCGCATCGATCTTGCCTTCGCCTGTCTCCCCATGCCCGCTCTGTCGAAGCCCGCTCCGAAACACAGCCCCAGCCAGTGTTCGGTCTACAAACTAAAGCGATCGACCTCGCCTCCGCCCCGTGTATCAACATAGCCCCCTCGTCTGTCCATAGTATCACTATCTGCCCATCTGTTGCACCCACATCGGACGCTCTCGTCGTCCCCCCACCCCGCACTCCCGCATACTACACTCATTTTTTCCTGTATCAAAATCGCTGCCCGAGCCGACCCTCGAACGTCTCAAGCCACGGCTACGCACCGTCCCGACGCGCAGCGTTCGTTGCAGCGCGGCGGGGGGTTCGGGACATGCTGCGGGCCCAGCGACCTGCTGTCCATAGCCCTGTAGCTGCTCTTCGGCCCCGCCCCTGTCTTCATTCCGCCCCGCCCTGCCTCCGCTCTCCTCCCCACGTCGTCTTGCCTTACCCCGTCGCTCTTTGTTCTGTCGCGCTCTTCTTTCCTCGCTCTTTCTCTCTTTCTCCGCGTCCCGCAACGGGCGCCCGCTACTTCGTACGCCCTACTCCCCAGCTTTCTTGGAAGTGTAATCCTAGACGTCTCGCTTTGGCCCACTTGGTTCCCGTGTATCCCTACCACGCCTACTACTGCTTCGCGCATAGAGCGCCGGTCCACGCGCTGTGCCGTTCTTGCTGAATACTTGCTGCATTTTTTGTTCACTACGCGTTGACGTATTTATATGGGCAGGTACGTACGTGCTGTACCGCCCTTTTTCGTTCTACCACTGCACCTGCTTTGATGTTCTTTCGTTTGTTTGTGGATGTTAGCGTAACCTGGGTTTCGACCCGACCTGTCCGTCGTCGTTTGTATTGTTTTCTTATCCGACGATACGGTTCGTTACCACTTGTGAGACAGTGCTGTGGATCGGGCGTGAACGTGAACGGGAAGGACCGCGTCTCTTCTGTTATTTGCTTGCGGTGGGTTGGCTTCAGGAGGTCAGCTAGGGTGTACAATGTCGACGTGCTCAAGATATATTAGGTGCCGAGTTCCGGACTTCAAGCTCAAGCTTTACATGTATAAGTCCACAAACTCTCAGACAATATCAAGGACGTTTGCAAGGTCGCACGCGAGGCTGCTTTCCGGCCCATATGGAACATTAGCGAGCTTCCGCTCCATGGCTTCCACTCGACACATAGCACTCCGGCCCATCCCTTGTGCCCCGAAAGAACATGCGACGGCGTCTCCGTGCCCAGATCCCATAGCCGAGCATTACAGTCGTCGGAACCTGTCGCCAGAAGGTTGTCAGTGAGAGAGACCGAGGCGCACAGAATGGGGGAAGTGTGCCCAGAAAACGTGGACGAGCACCGTGCGGGCCGAACTGCTTACGGCGAGCAATGCATCAGGAAGACGTCTTCCGGCGTGAAGGCGTGTGATGGATGCGAAAGGACGTCCTCCTCGAGGTGTTTTGCGATCGCGATGCGGGTGGGCGCGCAAGGGGTTGTTGCATCCGCGGGAGCGCTGTGTGGAACGCGAACGGGACGGGGTCCTCATCCTGTTACACCGATATGAGCAAGGTGTGTGGACTCACACACTTTTGTATCGAGCATGTTCACTATCGCCTCGAGGGCCTCTCGCGAGACATTTTCCGGGAGCCTGACGGCAGGCGCAAGAGGCTGCCCATCCTCTGTACTGACAAACTGCACTACGATGTGCGACGAAGGCCGAGGCAGCTCCGGCTCTGACGCAGCTACGCCGTGGTAGACCTTCTTTCGCTTTGGGATGGAAGTAGCGTCGCCATGATGCGTCCCAGCTGTCAGCAAGGCGGACGAGTTTGTTGTGCCAGTTTGTTGCGAGTGACGTGAAGAGCTCTACGAAGGACTCGGGGTTGGCGCGGAGAGCGTGCACCAGAAAAGGCTAGGCGCCCGTAAGTGCTGAAAATCGGATTCTTAAGCGTTCGGCTGGCTCCGTAGTCTCGTCACCAGACGGTATAATTAGATCGCTCCTTTTCGGGACAGGGAGAAAGGCAGAGGGAGAGGAGCGAAAACTATACCGTCTGGTGAAATTCGGATAGCTAGGGGTGGGGGGTTGTCACGCCCGCGCGACAGCGAAGCCTGTCAATCCGTCAGACGCGCCTCAACGCATCCCGATCGGGCACCCTGCCTCTACCGGAATAGAGGCAGCCTCTGCAACTCTTCTCCGATGTATGCGCCTCGTGCATGGTCGCTCACGAACTCGCGGAATTTCGCGCGCACGTTCACATCAGCCATTGGAGTTAACTTGGGGCATTTTCGTACATATATCACCCCCGCGTCCGTTGTGGGCCTCGGAACACGTCTGCCCGCAAAGCATCGCAAATCAACCACGATATTCTCGCGCGGCTTTGCGCCCTCGAAACATTGTCGGTGATGACTGCAGTGTAGACTGGCACGCGCAGACCAACGTTGGCGGGATGGCGCGGGAGG
>MNAD01001215.1:2508-85770 GCA_001895945.1 Trametes pubescens | reverse complement strand
GAAAGGGTAGCCAGCCGGTCGCTCTCTTCGACGCTCCCCCATGTGCCTGCGCGCCGCCGCTGGGGTGCGGACACTCTCTGGTCCGTCGCTCGACAGCCTAAGGTATACAACGTCCTCATTACTGATTTATCATCCTCCTTGGGCCAACATGGAGTACTTAAGCTCCATTTAGAAGCCTGTCAGCAAATAAGCACACCATGGTCAGCGCCGTGCACGGCCAATGTCATTTTTGGATTCCCCTTCCATCTGAGCAGTGTTTTGACACCTTCATACGATAGAATACATGCCTAGAAATCGCTATGAATTGATGTAGAGTTTTTCTCAATTTCCCTGATTTTCTAGAGGTCCGATGGCACATGTCGATAGGCGCCGGACCCAAAATGGTATGTCCGAAAAACATGTCGACTGAAACCTCCAAAAAGTATGTCGACCGAAACCCCCAAATTTGGGTGATTTCCAATCGGACATACTAGGGCATAGGCAGGGGTCCTAGTCGATCGTCCTCTCCATCCCACCCTTATATATCATCATCACTCTCTCATTTCCCCGGCGAACCCCTTTCTTCCTCCCGCCACCACCGTACAGCAAGCGGCCATGATCATCGCAAACAACAACGAGCCCGACACTGAACTCAAGGGTGCGCCTGCCCTACCGCCCAAGGATCGGTCGCGGCCTCCAGTGAGTCTCCGGTACTTCAGCTTGAGGTTATCGCGGTGCTGATAGTATACAAACAGCCAAGCTCGCAGCTTGACCAGCTGCCTCCGCCGCCTCCGTATACGCCTGCTGCCGGTCCCAGCACATCCACATCACCACCACCACGACCTGCCCCTGTGCCCCGCTCGCCAAGCAGCACCATTTTCCGGCCACAAAATGCGCAGACGGTGAACCACTTTGAAGTGTTCTCGAAGCACATTCCTATTGAAGGTATGTAGATACTGCGTCCACGTCGCACCACTCTCTTGCTCATTGCAACATTGCTTAGGAACGTATCTTATCGACCCTACACTTCCATCGGTTGGGCCGGTACCGAGCACTCTGCGCAAGCAGCGCAGGAAGCGCAACAAGGCCTGGGGAAAGGATGCTCGCGGCATAACCGACATTAACGCCTCCTTCCGAACGCGCCACGGCGCTATCAGCCTCGACCTCGCCGTCGTCGCAGAGTCCCCCGCCATCCCGGCTCCGGGCACGCCCAAAGTGCCCGCCACCGTCGTCGTGTCCACCCGGCACGGCCGCATCAACCTGAACTTAGTAAGCCCGCACCCACCCCGCGCAGCAGGCACGCCCCCGCTCCCGCTCCGAGACTAACATACCCGTGCCGCAGTTCGAAGCCCAGCCCGGGCGGAGCGTCGACCTGCAGGTCGAGTCGCGCCACGGGAAGATCACGCTGCTGCTCCCGCCGACGTACGACGGCCCATTACTGTTCGAGACGCGCAACGCGGGCGCGGTGTCGTTCCTGCCTGCCTTCGCGGCGCGCACGCGCACGCTGCGCGCGAGCGACCGCGAGACGCTCGTCGTGTGCACCGCGCCTGAGGAGCCCGGGAGGCCCAAGCCCACGCCGCCGATGTCGCCGTCTCAGCCGGGGCCAGACGATGGGGACAGGGTGTTCGTGCGCACGCGCCATGGGCGGATCACTATCGGGATCAGCGGGCTCGACCGCGTCGAGGAGGCGCCGATTGTGGGGGGCCTGCTCAAGCGGCTGGGCGAGCTGCTCGAGGTCGGCGGGAGGGCGTTCGGGCAGTACGTCGAGGCACATGCAGCAGTGTTGGAGAGGAAGCTATCGGAGAAGAGCGTACAGATTGAGAAGGCGCTAGACCGTCAGTCAAAAGCTGCGGACAGGTCCGAGTCGTCGCTCACGACGAGGCGTCCAGTACTGTGAAGGGCGAGGTCCGTGAACATTAGTTCGGCGGGGGACTAATCCTTGTATATGCTCCTTTTTGCTCGCGATACCCAGGCTATCCCGAGGTAGTATGTTGTATGATATGTCATAGTTCGCAGTACCTTTGCTGCTCAGACCGTACGGTCAGATTCGGATACTTTACTGATACCTCCTACTACACATGCCGCCGATCTACGTTCCTCTTTTTTCACCCCAAAATAACGCTGGAAATAGCCGAAAATGCGGCTGAGTTGAAAGGTCAAAGAGAGCAATATGCGGCAACGCTGCCAAGTTAAGCAAGCGACTTCCTTGAAACGGGGACCATGGTGTAGGTCGTTGTGTGTCCTGATTGACGTAGTAGTACTCGTCAGCCAGCCAAGAAATATGTTTCGCGGTACATGGCGGTACCGAGCGACACTGTTCCTCTGTGCGCTCTTCACAGCTTGACATGATAGAATTGTCGGAAGTGACTGGAAGTCTGCCTTCGGGTTGGCCATTCATAATCGCAGCAACTGAATGGCTCTCAGAGTCGTGTTTCGATGCTGTGCTCAGTCCAAGCCATCCTTGCTCATAGGCCGACGCACAATTCATATGCGTGGCTGGCCCGGGGTGGACTTGGGTTCGCTCGACCGTCGAGAGCGTGCTCGACATTGGCAAGACGGCGGATGTCTTCGCTGCTGTCGGACGGCGAGGGCACGGCGTTCGTGATTTCTGTATGCGTACGGCACAGAGGCGTTTGGATGGAGATGTCGCGGTAGATATCGCGGACCATGACAGATGCTCCGACACGTAGGGGTACTATAGGGTGTCGTGTTGTACGACGCTGGCGTGTCAATGGAAGCAACTTGAACGCAGAGAAGTGCCGTGCCGAAAGCCATATGTACACCACATTCCAGTGGCTCGGCTGGCTCAAGAGAGAAAATGACGATACGCAGCTCGGAGAACATGTCAATGAAATCCGGCGAGTCTGACACATGGCAGCGAAGGTAGCAGCATGATGGTGACTGGTGGTCACCGAGCCTATGGAAGGCATCCCCAACCCACCCCCCGCGGACCACCGTGTCCCTGCCCCGTGCCTGGACGCGGCTGCAACTGACGGACCCCTCTACAACGTCTCGGATTCCGTTGTAAAATATGTGATAAGACATGGCGCTGCTCGTCCTCGGGGCGTGCGTAAGCACACGACACGCCAAGTAGGCACCGAAGCTTATAGGACAAGCGCCTACATAAACATACAAGGCATCCTATATATAACAAATACCGGTCAGATGGGGCCCGACGAACCACAATACGCGCCCCGCGATGTATGGCCGCAGTGACCGCCACGTATGTGCGTGCACTATCATGGTGGCACCGTGAGATGACAACTGACTCAAGCTCGTAGGGAAGTATAGCACGATAGGCCCTAGTAGCAGGATGCAGTTGTCCCGATGCCCCGCCCTGCGCGGATGGAGCACTTCGAATCAGAGCGAAATGTATTCAACCAGAAGCCGCTGTTGACAGGCGACATGGGCCGTCCAGTATGTAGCGCCGCTTACGACCAAAAAAGTTCACCCCACAATGAGGGATATGATAAGGAGGGAGTCGACGGCGCACCTTACTCAGCGACTGACCCCTACTCCCTCTGAGTGTCGGTACAGGCAGCCCTTCATGGACATCCAGGGGAGCACTCCAGACGTCCGGCCGACGGTGATAGAGGACGATGAGAGTAAACACATGCTTTCCGCCAACGACCTTCTGCAGGTACTCGAAGGCATCGTCGAGGCCACACAGCTGCAGGAGAGGCAACACGACGTCCAACTGGTGAAGGAGTGGTTATACCGCCATCTAGGTACCAAGACAGACCAGTGTATCCTCTCGCTGCAGGACTGGCAGAGAGAGGCTGCAGGTCTGCCGGACGGTCTGCCCGGGAACCTCGCGGGTCTGATATTTGGCGTCGCCCTCCTCCGACAGCAGAGCCGAGACACCAGCGCGGACGCTCCGGCGCACCCCATCTCGTCTGGTACTATCACCCTCATCTGGGGTCTCATTCGCGACGCCGTCGCCGATGGACACCTCGACGTGGTGCCCGAGCGCAGTGCGCATGGGTTTCTCGCCGTCCCGCTGTACAGCCGCCGAAATGCGGAAGGGCATGTGACCGCGCTCGTCTCTCTTCACGTATGGCTGGCGGACGGCGAGCGCAGCGGCCAGGATATCGTTGAGTACTGCCACCGGTCTGGGGCGCGCAACTGGGTGTTGGCCGGGAGAGGAACGCAACACGTATTCGGGGTTCGCCAACTTGCGAAGACGGAGTCCGCGCAAGCGACCCACGCAGTGTATGACGCTACAGGATGCGGAGGCGGAGGAGGAGAGGAGAGCGGAGGCTGGGAGTACGAGACTCACCGGACGTCTTCAGTCATGGTTCAAGCCCAAGAGATACACGTCGACGCCTACTCGCGGGACATGTCGTACACCATCCCGGCTAACTCGTACCACCGGACGGAGGTCGACCTTGAGGAGATTTACGCGACGCTGTTCCACCTGGACGTGTCGAACGGCAGCTCCGTTCCGCATACTCGGCGCGTACTTGGGCCTATAGACGGCCTTAAACACATCGAGCGGATACGCGACGCCGGGGAGAGCACCGCCACCCGGCTTGTGGACGTCGTCGACACCCTCCGTCGCTTCGAGTCGCTCGTGCAGGAGGGCCGTCAGCATTCTGGCGAAGCGGAGTGGGAGCCGGCACAGCGAGCTATCCGAGATGCGATCGACGTCTGCAGCTCCCCCACGAGCGCCCTCGTAAACGAGCAACGTTACCTCGCCATCGCGGTCGCGGAGCTGGGGAACATCAGCCGACGATTCGGACATTACGATCGCGCCCGGACGATCCTCGAGGAACTTGTGTCCGCGATGGGGAAACCTAGTCTGTTGGGCGCCGAGATATATGGGGAGCTTGGCGTCATATGCCGGCACTTGGGAAGGCTGGATGAAGCGAAGAGCGCGCTCGAGGCCCAGTACACCATGGCGAAGGAGTTAGGATGGGAGCGCGGCACCTGCCGTGCCTTGGGAAATCTAGGGATGATCAACTATCAGCTCTCGCAGGCCACACACGACGAGGGGTTGTTGGACGCCGCGATCCAGCAGCTACAGGACAGGGTTGAGCAAGCACGGCGTTTGAAGGAGACGGCCGACGGCGGCAGAGCTCCCGATTGGAACAAACTCACCGCCTGGGAGGGCATCGGGTTGGCCCGGCTGTCGTTATGCCACGCCGCACGCGGGAGCTTCCACGAAGCGATCGTGACGTCCCGAGAATCCCTGGAATGCAACTTCGCTTCGGGGGACCCGACGGTGATAGCGATGTCCCGTCTCTTCTACGGCCGGGCCCTGTTGCTTGACGGGCGTCGGGATGAGGCCCTGGCGGAGTTCAACCCCCCAGGAACATGCACGCCGGCCATGGCGCTGTGCAAAGAACCATCCGAGGAGCATCACGGGTATCTGAGCGCGCTGGTGGCGGACGTAGGGGTGCACTTGGACGTAGTCGACGAGCAAGGATACAGCGCGCTGGACTACGCGGTCTTCAGCGGCGATGCCGAAACAGAGCGCCTCGCTATCCAGGGCCTCGAGTACAGGCTTCCAAGGGATCAGGTTGAGCGGCACCGAACCGAGGCCTATCTGCGGAAGAGCTATCGCGAACTATTCCAGGAGGCCTTACGACCAGTCCTCCTCGAGAGCAAAGACCGCGACGGAATGCAGCGTTTGCGAGTGGAGTATGCAGACGCTCTGGCGGCAGACGAGTCGAAGGGAGAGCTCTTTGATCCCCTCAAGTTCTTGCGGTACAGAGACTTCGCGAAGTTCGGACGGCTGCCCATGTCGACCGAGGGCCAGACGCAGGTGTTCGACCCGAAGAAGGCGGAGGAAGGTGGAGAGGCCAGCTATATCGTCTTCTTCTCGTACACGTGGTGCTGGAACAAGAAATTGGGTATCCCATCACCGGACGACGAGGAACACACCCAGTACCGCCGCATGCTCGGGGCCGTCAAAGCCTTCCTAGACCTGCATCCCTGTATCGATCCGAACCAGCTTGGTATTTGGCTTGTAAGTCCCGCCTTTGCAAAAATTGGTACTCTTTTGACGAGTTTGGTCAGGACTACGCCTGTGTCGACCAACTGTCGCCTATAGCAGGCGTCAACGCTCTGCCCTTGAACCTGATGCAGTGCAACGCGGTCATCAGCCTCTACGACGATCGCTATTACTCACGAGCGTGGTGCTCCCTCGAGGTGTTGATAGCACAGACGCTGCGTAAGGCGTGGCGGATGCACTCCTGGTACGTGTGCGACAAGGATGGGTTGGTGAGCGAGGCGCCGCACGACTTCGATATCGGTATGGAGGGCAAGGAGTTGACTTACGAGGACGAGCGGCCGAAGCTGGAGTTTTTGGAAAGGCAGAGCAGGTTGCTAGGGTAGGCAATGGGTGGCTTCATATAATTGCATCTCTGGTACAATGCCGTGCTGGTGTTAGATGAGCGGGTGTGTGATAGTGTACGTAGCTTTTGAGATCGCTGTAGCACTCGAGATGATGACTGTACCAAGTGGCAAGAATGGTCCTGCAGAAGATGTTCAGTATACACTAGCTGAAGGCGATAGCGTACTAGAACTCACCAAGGTCCACTATTCCGGGCCCCATGGGATGAAGCATGCCGACGCGCACGCTCTGCGAGCGACCGCGAGACGCTCGTCGTGTGCACCGCGCCTGATGACTTCGGCGGACTCAAGGCGGACTCGATGAGTGCTGAGCGCTAGCCCTGATAAGCCCGCGCGGCCCAAGCCTGCGCGGCCGATGTCGTCGGCGGCGGCGGGGCCGGCCGCCGGACGACGGGGACAGGGTGTGCGTGAGCACCGTTACAATGAGTTGAGAACTTAAGAAGATACAATCCAGGAAGACGTTTTTGATTGATGAGGTGAATAGCTGTTCGACTCTGTCAAGATAAATACGCTCCTCCCAGCAGCCCAACCTCAATCGCCTTCCCGAGACGTCGTAGCGGGCTTTCTTGCCAGAGGATGTTAGGATCGGCTTGGTCGACCCCGCTAAGCCCTACCGCTACGCGGCCGGTACGCGTGCTGATAACGCAGTAGTCCTGCTCCGTGGTTCGCACCCTACCACCACCTTGCACCAGGGACGATCCATTGACAGAAATGCAAGTTTCACGGTCCGTCTTCTCCACCACAATTGAGCGCGGTGCAAGATTGGGCAGCAGCGTGGTGTGGTAGCCGTCGAGGTTCCCGCTGTGGAACACGATGTGTCCGGTGAACGGGACAGGAAGCAGGACCAAGATGTTGCCTAGTAGCAGTCCAGCTCAGATGGTGGATCTCTCTGAGAGTCTGTTTGACATACCGGTTCGGGTGCCAACGTCGAGTTGTAAGCTCCTCCAGGGCTGGATCTCTGTCTGCGATGTCGTGAGACGACGCCATGAAACTGACACGTAAATCGGACATACCACGTTTACCACAATGTCGGCGTGACGACTCGACACTGAAACGAAGGCAGGTATCTTGATGTTGTGAAGTTGTGTATCGGCGATCACTGTGGTGACGACAGAGATGTCGACGGCGATATTGCCTTGACGCGTCCTGAACGCAGCGTTGTAGTTCTTGAACCCGACTTGCTTCAGGCCCTAGTCCTAGCTCCAGCCGTTCTCGGCGCGCCCTGCTTCAAGCGCGTGCTCACGTTCAGCGGCTATCGTGTCGGGATCGGTCAGGGTATGCGTGTTTGGTATGGCGGGGTCGACAGAGTAGGAACCTGTGTAATATTATCGCTGAGACAGAGGCACTACCCCCATAAATCTTTGCGACTCACCGGTGAGGATCTCTTTCTTTGAGTAAAGAGTGATACCGTTCACCGCTTGGGCTCGCGGTTGCGCTCCGGGGGCGCCACCGAAAGCAGCATCCCAAAGGTAGGTGTCCAAGCGTGCGCCAGACGTAGCTTTGGCAACTGGGGACATGGCAAGTGGGCCACGATCAGACTCCACGGAAACCTTGCGCAGACCAGTAGTGGAAGAGGTCTCGTCGTATGGAGGAGGCCCAGCATCGGCTGTCGGAGCCTTTTGGAATGTCAGCAATCAGTAAGACAGCGCAGAAGAGGCTGATCACACTCACCGGAGAGGCCACAGGCTTGTCGGACCCGTCTTCGTTGAGACGAGTGATGACAACGGCGTGAACGTCGCTGGCGCCGGAGGCAGACAACGGACTGGTCATAGCATGGAGAATGGGCTCTGAGGGTGTTCTGTGTGAGGACGTTGAATGAGGCACGTTGGGACTCCTGAGCTTTTATATATCTTGAAACGCTGTACCGCGCTCACAAGGCACAGTCCGCAGTTGGGAGCAGTCCAAAGTTTCACGGAGTCGGAGAGGTCTTCGGGTGCTTTATGAACATATCCGAAAGCCCTGATCGATGTGGGACCGTGAAAGCCTACACTCGTCCGCACGTGAGGGAAGTGGAACCCCCTTCCTGCGGCGATAACGGGGTGTGTGTGCGGTGCTGTTCAAGTCTGTAAGTATCAAGGCATGGGTGATAATGCACATTGTCAGACACGGTGTAAGTAATGAGGCGCATCGAGCTTGACGCCAAGGTGTTCCGATGGGTTTCGGCGTCCAAAATACGAATTTCAACTCGTGGAACACACTGGGTAATCAACCTACTGCGTTAGCATGAACTATAACCGGAAGGTAATCGAACCAAGTACCTGTACACACACGCTTGTCATAACACGAGCTCGCAGATATCTTGCGAAGGTCACAGGCGGAGACCTTTTCGTGATCGCGAGCGCCTATTTGCCTTCGAACAAGGAAGGTGTAGTGGTTAGACGTCCTCGCACAGCACCCGACGTCAAGTCGGCGCACACCTGAAAGCCGATGCGGCCGTGGTCTCGCAGATCTACGTGACGAGCGTGAGATCAACGTATTTATGGAGTAAAGGTCATAAGGAATGCAGTGTGTGGGCCGTGCGTCGACCACCTGCAGGGTGACATTCCTCAAAATAACCTGTAGATGTTTAGGTGACTCTGAAAACCCTGTGGCCTGTATGGCATGTCATAGATGAGCACGATGCCCTTGCATCGACTCTGAGTTAGATGATTTCCTTGCAGAAGTTGATGATGCACATACTTGGTAGTCCTCCGAGGACGCCGACTATTTCTGCGTGGCGACTCTGCATGGCATGCGGGATGCTGTGGCGAACAGATCGGTCCGGCAACCATGGAAGGTCGCGTCGCAATCGCCGCTAGGACATCTCCACGCCCTATTCCCGCTGCCCGCTGCGTGTCTGCGTGCCGATGGGTTGCCCGGGTTCGGCGCGGCGGCGGAAGCATGCAGCATCGGCAAGGCTGAGCACATCTCGGCACTACTGAACGGCAGTCCACAGCCCCAGATATAAACTTCCCTGAGAGTTGTCGGTATCGCGAGCAACAGTGTTGCTACGAGACAATATTGCTGGTCCGGGCACAAGGCGACCAGCGCAAAACAATAACGAGCAGACTGTCATGATGATGAACGGAGGAGACAAGGACTGCAGCGGGCTGAACCGCGAAACCCCGATCGAGATAAGGCCGGTAAGGAACGTGCTTACCCCGGATTTTACGAGTTGAAACCCCGAAAGGGAGCCCCCCTGCCGCTGGGATCTTATCGCATCGCGCGCTACAGAGAGACGCCCGCAGTGGCTTGGGAGCCTGCCTGCCTGCTTCTGTCCCTGAACTGGTTTGAACGGAAACCTCACGCACTCGCACCACACACGTCTTCCGCCTACCATATCACCTCCGGCAACGACGCCGCACGCATTATGACCGACGTTGAGCACGCGCGCGACGGAGGCCAGACCGACGTCTCGCTCCAAGGCAATCAGCTCGAAGAGCAAGCACGGTTATCTACACCCCCCGGCGACTTGAACGGTGAGCACCTTCGTCCCCACAGAGCGAGAGAACGTTGTCTAGATTGACGCAGGGGCAGACTCGAAGACCTCAAGGAAACGGGAGCGGGAGGTCTCGTTAGAACCGGCCACACCTCTAGCCACAGCTGTGGTACGTACCCTGTTCTCATGTTTAGACTTTCTACCTCGCTGGCCTCGTTCTACGAACGGACCTTCATTCTCGTGACATTCGCCTGGTGATTCGTGTCGATTCTTCTTTGTGTGTCTACCCGGCGACGCATGGAGAGGGTCTGGCAGAACGCGCGATGTGGCCCCTCAGGTAGACGCGGGCGGCCAATTTGGGCAGGTCACAGATGTATAAACTGCACTGTAGCCTGACTGCGAGGGTGCACACCGCATCCACATACTACATTCGATGCCCATATCGTCGCACATCCTTGGGCCATTTCTGCTACCCCATCTCGCTTCCGTGCATCTCGGAGGGTCGTACGCGCCGTACTGATCACACAATCCATAGGACGCTGATGCGGGCGGCGTCCCGGAACGTAAAGACCATCGAGTACCTGCGAAGAAGAACAGGACGAGTGCAGGTGGACTCGAGGCAACTGAAGAAGAGACCGAAGAGGACGCGGCTCTGAGCGGCTCACCCCCACATGAGACGAAGATCCGGCAGATTAGTCAAGGTGTGGAAGACATCACATGGCAGAACATGAAGAAGGACTCCCCGCTAGAGAGCGAGCTCCAGATGGAGGAAGACACTGTCGTGACCCCGCCAGATGAAGACGCGACCGTCGAGGATGCCGTGGAGCCACTCGCAGGACAGAAAGGAGAGACGCCGGTCGAAGACGTGCAGACGGACGCGCAAAAGGTCGTGGAAGTGCCAGCGCTCCCTCAGGGCGAGAATCTCCCTATTCTCAACGATATCGCCGGTGATGAGGACACTGGAGCGGCGGCAGGTGCAGAGTGTCCCGCAGGCTCCCATGTGCCAGGAGCACCCGAACCGTCTACCTTGCAAGCGTCTGGCTCTCAACGCGCGTCGGTCATGCCGACGGACACACAGTCGGAAAGGTCTCCGCATCTTCCGCCCCAACGTCGAGGCTCGGACTCCGATCAGGAGAAGGGTCTGAAGCGCAAGCTCGGAGACAGGACCGTGAGCGAGCGTCTACTACCAGGAGAGAAGGCTCCCAGCAGAAGTGGCACTCCGCCCGTGACTGCGACGAAACGTCTTCGCGACGACAACGAGGCGGACCCAAATACCCGAGAGAAGAAGCGTCCTACTCCCCCGCCAGAGGAGGACGAGAAGAAGGAACCTAAAGCGGCGGCGCCCGTCGCTGCACCGTCTGCTCAGAGATTTGTGAGTTCACAGACCCGTAACGAGCCGCTGTACGCTAAACTCTCGCGGGATCAGGGCGGCTTTATGGCATACGCTTCCACGAGCTCCCCGTTCGCCTCCGTGAACGGCCCTAAAGTGTTCGGCTCAAAGCAGTCATCTTCATCCCCCTGGGCAGCCTCCGCCACACAGTCTACGTCCCCCTTCGCATCGTCCAGTGCTTCGCCGTTCGCAGCATCTGTCAAGGACACCGATTCGGCTGCGTCGTCTTCTTCCTCTTCGCCGCAAAAGCGCACCGGCTTCGAGGCGTTCGCGTCCGTGACGTCTCCCTTCGCCAGTGCTGCGAAGCGGCCGAAGTCGCCGCCGCCGCCCTCGAGCAGCTCAAGCGTCCTCGGACGGAGCCGCTCCCCATCGCGCCATGGGACACCTGCTCGTGCGTCGAACGCGTTCTCGGCGTACGCTTCGGGTGGCACATATGGCTTCGGTGCCGCGTCGAACAAGCGCAGGTCGGGGTCAAGCACGCCCGCGCTCGGCGAGAGCTCGAACACGGGCGCCTTGGCGGAGAGCGCCGTCGAGGACGCAGGGAAGGATGACGACAGCGAGAAGGACAGTGGAGTGAGCTTCGGCGAGCGCCTGCGGGAGGCGAAGGATAAGGACTCGAACGAGGCGAGCGACGATGAGAAGAAGCTGAACCTCACGGAGCAGGAAGGTATGTGGCATTTGTGCATCTGCTGCCGTCTATCCCGTTGCTTATGCGGAGTCCAGTACACACTGGAGAGGAGGAAGAGGATACGGTGTACCAGGTCCGAGGGAAGCTGTTCACGTTGAGCCCGCAGAACCAATGGAAGGAGAAGGGCACGGGCACTCTTCGGCTGAACGTGCGGCGAGAAGATGGCGGCGGTGCGCGCCTTGGTGAGTCCTTTTGCTACTTGTGAGCGGCGAACTGTATTGACGGTTTGTTTTACAGTGATGCGCAAGGAAGCCGTATACACGGTGCTGCTTAACGCGACGCTCTTCAAGGGCATGCGGTGCTTCCCGGCACAAGATCCACGATACATCCGCTTCAGCGTCATCAACGGCGCGACGACCACGCATTACAACCTGAGGGTATGTTGCGGTTAATCTTCCATCCGTAGTGCTTTGACTGACAGGAGACGTCGATGTTAAGGTTTCGAGTGCGAAGATCGCCGAGGAGCTCCTCGAGGAGATCAACGCCCACATTCCGAACGAGTGAGCATTAGAGTCCGCGTGTCCCTTCGATGCAGTCACGGGGCGGGGGTAGCGGGGAAGTAGAGGATGTAATTGCGACGGACAGTCAGACGGCGGCTTGAGGACGTGTCTCCAAAGGCCACAGAGTAATCGCATTTCGCATGTATTCACGCAGAGTTTTGCCCGGTATGTTCTGACAGTGCTATCGTACAGTACGATATCTAGTATGCGAGGTCGAGTTCTTGATCATGACATGAACCAGTAGTTCTGACGGCCTCTTGTCTGCCAGTGGCAAAGTTACAAGATGAACATTAGACGCTCAACACGGGCCGCCGGATCGGGCGCGCCACGATCGGACGCGCACCGCGGTCTCGTTCGGCGCTTCCGCCCCCATCCCGCCTTGTTCCTGGCCACCATCGCACCGTTTGCGCACACCGCTGCCACGGTTTTCGTGTGTCTGTTTACCGCCAAACGGCTCCCTTTGGTTCCTGGAAACCTCTCGTACCAAATCTTTGGAGACGACAGTTTACTCTGAAGAGTGACTTTCGCGCCGATCTTCTGGTCCTCAGAGTCAAACTCGGGGCGGTGGCAACACGCTCGATCGATCATATCGGCGCCTTCATTACGCCCAGCGAGGATTGGTCCCTTCAAGGCGGACGTTGAAGTACCTACTGTCATGGACTGTAATATCTTCAGTATGGTTGTGAAAGCGTAGCATGTGTGTGGCTTCATCTCTTCTTCCCTTGCGTGCAACGATAGCATCGCCTCAAGGCTTTATCTGCGGAAGATTCGCAAGGTCACGGTGGTCTTGTGCTCATGCTCGTTACCCAAGTACCACCTCCTTGAAACCCTCCAAAATATGTGAAACATACTGCTCCTGCTAAACACCATCGTCCATTGGGTTGCGCGCGTCATAAGATGACCAGAGGAGGGTTGTTGTTATGGAGTGAACCGGCTAAGGGTATGGTAGTTTGGGAGGCTGAGCGCTGACGCTTGGTGGCGTAGAACGGGGAAGGCTGGCGGCTAAATCCGGAGGCGAGAATCTGAGATCCCGGAGCAATGATCGAAGTCTGTAGCCGTCGCGTGGCACTGCATCCTACTTCCCGGGTCCACCCCCGGATGCAAACTCCGCCTCAGGCTCGCTCTGTGCGCTGTGGGCGCTGCTGCTCGGCCAGATGCCAATGTATGACACATGAGTATACGCAGAACAGTGTAAAGCAATGGTCAGCTTCGCGAAAGAGAGCGGTAAGCGAGGAGGGCGGAGGAGACAGCGAAGAAGGACATATGAGGTAATAGGCGTTGCGAGATAACGATCTCGATTACCCCTGTGATCAGCGACCGCGTTTTCAATGGACGACTGCCAATTTCTCACCTTCGCCCTCTTCCCTTCCCCCACCTCCACCTCCTCCCACCATGAACGTCGCCGCCCTCGTCCACCCCAACGATCCCAACGACGACCCCCGACGACGGCAGCCCCGCCAGGAGCCGGACCCTGGGCCACCTCCTCCCCCGCAGCAGCCGCCCCACTCTCACCGCCCACCTCATCACTCCCCGCCCCTCGAGCGGCCTCGCGACCGCGACCGAGAACGCGACCGACCGTCGCTCGACGCCCCCCACCATGCTCAGCAGCCCCCGCCGCTCCAGTACCGCCGATCGCCACCTCCGCAATACACCTCGCGCCCGCCTTCACCCCCGCGTCACCAGTACTCCCTTGCATCCGACCACTCCAGCCAGCCGCAGCAGCGCCATCACCTGCCCCCGCCCTCAACACTGTACTCCGCGGAGCCATATGAGTTGAGTCATCAGCAGGGAAGGAGAGGGAATCCAGAGGTGCATCCCCACCCGCACGATCGCTTAGGCCCACCTGGTGAGTGGTTTTCTTCCTTGGTTTCACTTTCGCATCTTGTTCGGTATAGGCGGTGTTGGCGTCCCAGTCGTGCAAGCGATGACGGGGCAGGGCTGCCTTGTGGGCATCAGTCCTGTTCCCAAAGTGGTCTTGGCGCACGGGAAGGGCAAGCGGGCGCCGTTATTCGCCGCTTCTGCACGGACAAAGGCGTTTGATTTGATGTCGCGTCCAACCGCACGTTGACTTCGGCCTTTGAGACGCTTTAAATGCTTCCGTATATCCCCCGACCCCCTATGGGAGTGCTTGCCTCCCCAGTTGCCCGTATGTTATATCGCGTCATGCAAGCGTCACTATGCAATGTCTTACGCCTCTCTATCGGCGCGGTCCGAGGCGGTTGTTTTGCACTGCTTGTGCCGAAGTGCAGGAGTTCGCGTGTTACCTGGCGGGCTTCGACTCGGGTTAGACTACTTCGGTCTCGGCTCTTCCGACGATACGATCACATGCCTGACGTCTTCTAGATTTCTGGCTGTGTCTTGTTCGTCTTAATTCGTCTGCGCCGCAGCTCCTTGCATTCGTGTACTCATGTCAGATACGCTAGGTCAACAGAGCCAACCCGTACAGGCACAACCATACGTTGTCGAGCATCGGAACTCAAGCTCTCACTCGAGCTCTCTTCCACCCAAGTCTCTCACACACCACCACCATCATCATGTACAAACCCTTCCAAGCACGTCATCGTCAGGTTACATGCAACCGCCCTCCGGACGCTCTTCACTACACTCCTCACCACCCCTCAGTCATCATATTCACGGCCCCGGCCCCGGCAGCATCCCGTTGTTTCCGACGCAAGTAGGCCCGGGCATTCCGCCCAGCGGCCACTCTATGCACGCACCTCCTGGGCCACATGGGCCCTCTGGCCCATCTGGTCAGTCCGCACCTATGAGTCTGCGCCTCGGAGAGCCGAATCCGCTGTACGGCATGTCCCACCAAAACCAAGGACCCCCTCCGCCCCACCATTCCCACCAGATCATGCATAGTCACAGCAGCAGTTCGCTTTCCCATCAAGAACGGCAACACCGTGTCCGCGGCAGCAGCACGAGCAGCTCTGGCCCCCCTGGCCCTGGCGGTGCGTTCGACCACAACCACAGGCCGAGCAACACCGCCTCCCCCGTCATGGCAAGTCTCCAGCGTCCGACGCAATTCGATGAGCGCGACCCCCGCGAGCGGGAGCGGGAGCCCGGGCCAAGTATGAGCGGCAGACCCCGTGGACCCTCCGGACCAGGCATGCCTCCGGGGTCCTCAATGGGATCAATCCCCTCCAGCGCTATGGGGTCCGGCCGCTCTCAGGATGGCGTGACGCACTTGCTTGGTCCTGGACTCCATCCTAGTGCTATGTCGAAGGACCGCGACCGCGAGAGGGGCATGGAGCGCCCCCTGGATCGCGAGAGGGAGAGGCGGGACAGCGGTGCGAGCATGCAGGAGTCGCCTGGCTCGGCTCGTCGCGAGCGCGATCAACGGGACAGGGAGCGGGAGCGGGAGATGCAGAGAGAGCGGTTGAAGGAGCGCGAACGCGAACGCGACAGGATGGAGCGGCACGCGCAACGAGAACGTGAAGAGCAACGAATGCGGGAGATGCAACGGGACAGAGAGCGGGAAAGCGAGGCGCAGAGGGAGGAGGTCTTCCGGCGGCAGGCCCAGGAGATGATGACGCTTGGCAGTGTTATCGAGCGGGAGGGCCGCGAACGTGAGTACCTCAAGGGCCAGCAGGCGCAAGCGCAGGGCCTTGTCCATCCCAATTTGCGCGTCCAGCTCCAGCCCCAGCCGCCAATGCAAACGATGGGTCCGCCCCCAGGAGAAGTCTGGTCGCGGTTCGTGCAGCCGAGAGGACCTTCGATGGAGGATGGGCGGATCGTACGGGAGCACGAGAGGTCGGTGGAGAGGAGACCACAATACGAAGATGCGCGGATGCAGGACCTAGAGTGGGAGGCGGAGAAGGTCGAGCGGGCACCACCCGCGCGCAGCAGCAAGTCGCGCTCGAATCCGAAGGAGAGGGAAGAGAGGGAGCGTGCAAAGGCGACGCAGAGGGAGGAACGCCGAAACAAGGCAAGTGCTGGTCAACGTGAAAAGGAACGTGAGCGCGAGAAGGTAGACATGGAGAGGCGCGAGAAGGAGAAGGCCCTCGAGCGCGAGCACCAAATCGCAATGGAAAAGGAGGTCCAGTACCAGATCATGGAGCGCGAGAGGCGGGAGATTGAAGCGATGCGCGGTCGCGCCCGCGAGACACAAGGACCGCCCCAGGGCCCGCCACACAACCCACATCCTCACGCTCATCATCATGCCTACCCGCCGAATCAAGCCTACTCCAGTCCCCAGCCGCAAGGGCATGCAAGATCGTCGAGCAAGCAGGGAGCTATGACCCCGCAAGGGCTCATCCACATTCCTGGGTCTGGCGACATTCCCCCGCAGTTTGCCCCAGAACGTGACCCTCAGTTCCGACAAGGCTCGTCAAAGGGCGCTGGCCCGTCCGCGCTCTCTCAGGTCGTCCCGGGACCACAGCACCAGCCCCCACCACACCTCATGGGTCACCATCCCCAGCACCTGCATCAGATGGGACCCGGTCCACATCTCCGCCAGCACCCCGCGGATGTGTATGGGCCTGGAGGACCGCTGGGGTACCCTTCACGCCGTCTCTCACCTCCACCATTCCATCCTGGTTCCGCACCTCCCATTGTAGCATCATTTGTGTTCCCTCGCTCAGCCACACCCCCGCCCACTGTCATCCTCCCCGTGCGCCATCTCGGGACCTTCATCCACCCTCGTACACCCTTCCCTTTCATCGACTTCCCCGGCCCAGTCGCCGAAACCGGCGCGCCGTCCGACCCCGTCGACATCCGCGCGACCCTCTACATCCCCTCGCGCTTCATCCCGCTCACACGTCCCGCACGTCCCCGCATATGGGGCGGCAGTCTCATCCCCGCCGTCCCCCCGCTCACAGCGGCGCAACGGCAACTTGTCCAGCAGTTCAGCGGCGGCCATCCTGGATACGGCCGCCCGGAGCCTCAGGAGATCCGCGACGGCCGCCGTGTGTATACGGATGACTCGGACCTCTTCTTGTGTGCGCTGCACGCAGGATGGGTGTCCTGGAGCCTCGCGCGCCGTGCGCGGCGGGAGGGTAAGGATCTGCGCCTGGAGGTGCGCCTCACGAGGGAGGCGCGGTATGTCGGGGGACTGGGTCAAGCGTTGCGCAAGAAGGATATTGGAGTGGACGAAGACGTTGGGCCCGAAGACGACGGGAGCTCGCTGCTGAGCTCTGGGTGGGGCAATGGACACGATGGCTCCGGCGTTGAGATACTCAAGGCTGAGTTTGTTGCTGTACGTGCCCTCCTTTCTCTGGCTCGAGGACCTATGCTCACATTCTCTTCGCGATATATAGTCCGGCACCGCGCACTCGTTCGGCTTGCGGAACCGCTCACAACGGCTGCTGGAGTATGCGGAGCGGCGTTGCGCGCTTGGCTGCGCTCCTCGTTCGGGTCGCAAGCGGAGACGGTTGTATTCTTCGTCTTTCCCGGATGTTTCGGAGAGCCCGCTCCAACTGCGCCTCGATCAAGTGGACGACGATCTCAGCTCGACGCGCGTCATGGTGTTCGGTACCGACTCGAGTTGGCCTGAAATTGGGTGAGTGGACAGCGTGCTTTGTGCGAGAGTCGTTGTAGTTGACATATTGGCGAAGTTTCAAATACCACCCGGACGCTTTGCGCGACGTCTTGTTCCCCCAGCCCGCCACCGAGTCCCGCCCCAGCAAACGCAGGAAGGTTGGCACGTCTGCGGAGAACGCGGCGTCGGAGCCGGCCACTGACGCTGGTAGCGACGACGGGCTCTCCGAGCAACGCGCCGTCGTTGTCGAGACGATGTGGGAGAGCTTCCTCATCTCGCAGCGCGGCCAGATCCCGTCCGGGGAGGGTGAGAGCGACAAGGAGAACGCTGGGGATGGAAGCGACGGCGGTGGTCGCCGATATGTGATTGCTGTCCTCACGAACGCTGGTGGTACTTCTGGAAAGCTTCCGCGTCCTCGGCCGAAGGCACAGGACCCCCACCCCCAGCAGCAGGTTGTTCCCGTCTCGGACGCGCCGGAAGGTCCGAAGCCGAATGGCGTACAGACACACGAAAGTGCCCAGCCGGCTACGGACACCACCACACCGACGCCTAGTGCTACGGAGAACAGCTCCACTCTCACACCATTACCGACGGACACTCCGCAAGACGCACTATCGAATGGTGCGTCTAAGGAGCCGACGCCGACGCCATCGAAAGCCAGCGACGAGTCTACAGAGGCAATGGACGACGCGAACGGGCCGATCCAGATCCTGCACCGCAATCTCAGCGAGGAGAACTTTGAGTTCCTGCCCGACGGCATTCACGTGCTGAGCAGCGAGGTCGAGAACGGCATGCGTAAGGGCTGGAAGCTAGAGGCGCAGCAGTGGAAGTGGGTGCAGGTTGGGGTGTCCTCATGACTTGAGAGTTGTGGAGCGCATGGAGGGCCTGCGGTCGGTGTTGTGCTGTCTCTTTTATATTGCTATCAATATTGTTATTCGCTCGTACAGACATAATAGGAAGGTCCGCGACTGAGTTTCTGCTCTCTAATCATCGTTTATGCACGCTCCAAGAACGCAGTACGTTTCTTTGCATGAGGACGGTGACTCGGGTACATTGAGTGAGTCCGAGTCTACAACTCTCGCTGATTTTTCTATACTGAACATGATCGTCTATAGGAAAGTTATGAGGGAGTTCGGCTTCTACATACGCTGGTTTACATTGCTAGTCTCCCACACAAGCACGACATCGGAACAGAGAAGCAATCCTACTGATACAAACATTGCCTATCCCAATAACTTGCTCTGTCTTTCCAAGAACTCCAGCTTCGGCCGCTCCTCCTCGTAAGTCAGCTGCTTGCCTGTCATATCGATAGCAAACCCATGTGGCGCCTCGCTCAATGTCCCCTCCTTGTCGTACACATACCAGGAGTGCATCCGCCACGCCCTTCGCAACGTCTGTACTATCAACACTTCGAGGGAACACCACGCCCGTGAGTAGTAGCGTTCGTCGAAGAGGCTGATGACTGTGTTGCACTGCATTAAGTTCAGGGGTAGCGCATTGACACCTGTCGCAGGCGAGAGCTGGTCGACACAGGCATAGTCCTGATCAAATTTGTCAGCGCAAAGGACGGCAGCACACATGAAGATAGGACATACGAGCCATATGCCGAGTTTTGCTGGGTCGATCCAAGGGTGTTGGGCCAGGAAGGCTTCAAGGGCGCCGATCATGCGGCCGTACTGGGTGTGTTCCTCATCGTCTGGTGACGGAATGCCGGCTTTCTTGTTCCAGCACCACGTATACGAGAAGAAGACGATGAAGTTGGCCTCTCCGCCCTCCCCCGCCTTCTTCGGGTTGAACACCTGAGTCTGCCCCTCGGTCGACATGGGTAGTCTCCCGAACTTCTCGAAGTCCCTGTACCGCACGAACTTGAGGCGATCAAACAGCTCCCCCTTCGACTTGTCCGCCGCCAGCGCGTCCGCATACACCACTCGTAAACGCTGCAGCCCGTCGTGGCTTTTGTTCTCGAGGAGAACCGGCCGCAATGCCTCTTGGAACAGCTCGCGATAGCCCTTCCGTAGATAAGCCTCGGTCCGGTGCCGCTTGACCTGGTCTCTCAGAAGCCTGCGCTCGAGGCCCTGGATAACGAGACGTTCTGCTTCGTCATCGCCGCTGAACACCGCGTAGTCCAGCGCGCTATACCCCTGCTCATCGACTACGTCCAAGCGTACTCCCAGGTCCTCCACCAGCGCGCCCAGGTATCCGCGATGCTCCTCGGATGGTTCTTTGCATAACGCCATGGCCGGAGTGCACGTTCCCGCAGGATTGAATTCCGCGAGGGCCTCGTTCCGTCGCCCGCCAAGCAGGAGGGCACGCCCGTAGAAGAGGCGTGACATCGCCACCACCGTCGGATCCCCTGAAGCATAGTTGCAGTCAAGAGATGCTCGGGCCGTCTCGATCGCCTCCTGGAAGTTCCCGCGCGCGGTGTGGCACAACGATAGCCGGGCCAGGCCAATGCCCTCCCAAGCGGTGAGTTTGTTCCAGTCCAGGGCTCTACTCCCGTCGGCCGTCTCCTTCAGACGGCGCACCTGCTCGACCCTGTCCTGCAGCTGGCGGGTCGCCGTGTCCAACAACCCGTCATCGTGCGTGGTCTGCGAGAGCTGGTAGTTGATCATCCCGAGATTTCCTACGGCGCGACACGTGCCACGCTCCCATCCCAACTCCTTTGCCATGGCATACTGTGCCTCCAGCGCGCTCTTCGCTTCGTCCAGCCTGCCCAAATGTCGACATATGATGCCGAGCTCCCCGTAGATCTCAGCACATAACAGGCTCGGTTTCGCTAGTGTGGACAACAGCTCCTCGAGAATCGTCCGGGCGCGTTCGTAATGCCCGAACCGCCGGCTGATGTTCCCCAGCTCCGCGATCGCGATCGCAAGGTATCGTTGCTCGTGGAGGAGGGCGCTGGTGGGCGAGCTGCAGACGTCTATCGCATCTCGGATGGCTCGCTGTGCCGGCTCCCACTCCGCTTCGCCAGACCGTTGGCGGCCTTCCTGTACGAGCAGCTCGAAACGGCGGAGGGTGTCTACCACATCCACGAGACTAGCAGCGGTGATGGTGTAGGGGTCGCGCATTTGCTCTATGTACTCGGCGCCATCTTTAGGTCCAAGCACGCGAGCGTCCGCAGCGGAGCCGTTCGATACGTCTCGCCGAATTAGCACCGCGTAGATTTCCTCCGGGTCGACCTCCGTATGGTGGTACGAGTTGGCGGGGACGACATACGACATGTTCCGCGTGTAAGCATCCGCGCGTATATCTTGGGCATGGAGGAACAGTGACCCCCGGCGTCGCCAAGTCTCGTACTCGTCCCCCTTGTTCTCTCCTTCGCCTCGGTCTCCTATGGTGTTATACACAGCGTGAGTCGCTTGCGCAAGCTCCGTTCTCTCGACTTCGCGGACATCGAATGAATGATGTGTTCCCTTCCCAGCTAGCACCCAACTGCGCGACTCCGACCGGTGAGAGTACGCGGCGAGATCCCGTATGCCGCGCTCGCCATCCGCCAGCCAAACGTGGAGGGAGATCAGCTCCTTGGGATGTCCTTCGGGGTCGAGGAGGTTGCATAGCGGCACGGCGAAAAAGCCCTGTGTGGTGCGCTCGGGTGTTATGCGGGGACATCCATCTACGATGCCGTCGCGGATGAGGTCCCAGATGAGCGCGATGGTACCGGACGAGACGGGGTGTACCGGCGCGTCCACGCTGGTCTCTCGGCTCTGCTGGTGGAGGAGGGCGACACCGAGTATGAAGGTCGCGAGGTTCTTGGACGGACCATCCTGTAGGTCCGCGCTCTCTTTCTGCCAGTCGCGCAGCGAGAGGACATACCGATCATCCTTGTTGCCCAGATGGCGGTGTAACCACTCCCTCACTGGCTCGGTGTGACACCTCTCAGCACTGGCAGCCTCGACGGTACCCTCGAGTACCTCCAGAAGATCGTTGGTGGAGAGCAGGTGCTCACTCTCACCGCCCTGGAGCGTTGTCGGCAGGCCTGGAGTGTTCATCTTAATGTCCATAGAGGGTTTTCTGTACCGAAGCCCCGAAGGGGCTGCAGAAGACTTGTGCCGAGTGTTGTAAGGTTTGCCGTCGATATCCTGTTTGTCATCATACTGTGAGCAACAGGCTAGAATGTGCTTCCCGGAGTGTAAGCAGCGGGGTCTATCGGATGGATGGCCTGTCGTCCATCCGGCTCGTATTTGATATATTCGGACGCCCGACATTTAAGCTGATTCAAGCTGCATGGCACTTGCACGCACCGCTTCGGGGCGAAGGTGGAGAGCACCTAGCTACGTACCCTACATAACATCGATGAGTTATTCCAGGAACTCTACCTCGCGCCATTCACGGGCGCGGTCACAATTAACAGGCGGTTGCAATAAATACGTATATACATCCAGAGCTGATGGACTGTATTCGACAGCAGATTATAGGATCCTGCGACGCGGCGGACGAAGCAGCAATAGTACTAAACAACAATGAGGACCATCAGGGACCCATCCCTCCATCCATTTGTGCGGGTCCGCGATGGTAGCGCACATCTATACATTCCCGAAAAAATCTCACTCTTCGTCCTCGAAACGCAGGATCTGCGCGTCCTCGTCGACGGGCAGGTGTCGATATCCGCCGCGCCCGCGTAATCGTACGACGGTAGACTCGACCTTCTCGGCGACCCACTCGTACGCGATTCCCGCAACACCCAGAAGGAACCAAGGCACGCTCGCGATCGTGTCCAGGACGCTCGAGTCGCCCGAGTACCGTGGCCCAGTGTCTCCGCCTGGGAGACGGATTGCTCTGCAGATGATGATGGTGGTGAGTAAACGATATTGAACCGGTGCGAAGTGTGATACACACCCTCTGTGGTACCCTCCTTTGCGGTAGTACCAGAAGCCGACGAGCCCAGCGAACGAGATGGGGATCATGAACATCATGAACCAGAAGAACGCCCCGTGGCCCCGAACGCCAGGACAGGGGTGCGCCGCGCCGCGATCAAGACGCTTGCCACCCTCGCACGACGATATCGGGACCTTGCGGTACGGCGTGAGGTCGTACCAGTATTCCGCGCCGTTGCGGCACTGGCCGTTCGCGTCCGGGTCTCGCGGTTTCTGCTCAGGGATGGGGACACATTCCCCAGCGTCGTCGCGTACAAAGTTGAATTCACTGAAATGTGAAATAAGCGTACCGAACCAGGGCATAGACGCAAGACGAGGGCTCACCATTCAAAGTCGATGGCATCGCACTGGCAGTTCTTCACGATCTTCTCTTTGGTTTTCTTCTGGTCGCCAACGACACAGTTCACATTGCGCTTGCGCCGGTGGTAAAGCGTCTGGAAGCGTTTCAGCACGCGGCGTTACAATATTCTCATGCCGTACGCACCTGTCTGCCGAACAAGCACTGCTCCTCCCGCTCCTCGCTAGGACTCCATAGCTCGAAGTCATCCTGGCTCGGGTTATCAGCGTCCAGACGGCCTAAGTTAAGATAGGAGTCAGCAACTTGACCGACCACAGAAACCATAGACCCTCACATATCTGTCTGGTCAATGCCGAGAAGTCAAGGTGCACCGCAACCGCAGTATTCTTCGCCCGCGGATAGTAGCCCATAAGAATGAAGCGTCGGCTAGTGTCCTCCGGCACGGTCACGATCGCCTTCACGCGGATAGGTTCGTCCGAAAACTTGTAGTCGCGCCAGCTCGAGCCCTCGTCCGTACTGTACATGACGTGATCGGTCGGGCCTTCGTCGTTTGCCATGACGAGAATTGAGCCCGAGTCGCCGAACTCCCAGAGATGCGCATCCTTGTGAACCTCCTCCCAGGTGAAGCCGGCGTCGCGACTGAGGAATGTGTCGCTATCCTCATAGCGCTCCAAAGATTCTCCGACGTTGCCGACGGCCATGAGAAGCCCAGGGACTGAGGGCGTACTGAAGGTAGCCCGAACGTCGTAGCGCTCAGTGTATCCGTGAATGTGCAATGCACATTTCTGTTTAGATTAGTTACACGAGAGTTCAACCAACACCGGCAGGAGAGCTTACGGTTGTGCTGCAAGGGTACTTGCTCCCATGAGAGTCGACTGCAGGGGGTGGGATAGGACGCCAGCTGCCACCTACAAGGAGTCAGACAAGCCAGATGAAGCAATGACATAGCACCATACCATCATTATGCGTGATTCTGCTCTGCAGCAGCTTGCGGCCGGTCAAAGGCGCTTCTCTCGGATTTGAGACAACATTGACAAGCGCAATGCCGTCGAGGTTGATCATCTTCTCGAAGTCGACGAAGCCGTCCTCGTTACGGTTGACATTGTCCAGGGACAAACCGAAGTAAGTGCCGTTTGAGTTCGACTTCAGGATGTTGCCCCAGAACGGCGCCGGAGGCTCAGACGTCGTCACATGGAGGAAGACGGATTTCGTGCTAGATTCAAGAATCGTGTATGCCTTTCCGAAAGTGTCAGCAAGAATCTATATCCAAGCTGCGTAACTTACATGCTGATCAGGCCGCATAGTGGGAGGGAACTCGCCCGGTGCGAAGGTTCGCCCGTCGAGAGAGACCTGAATGTCCAACGACTGTCTTGCCGATTGGTACTGGCGGATATATTCATTAGTCTCATCGCAAACGTTACCAGCTCGGCCGTCTTACCTCGGCGACGATCAAATACTCAGAGAACTTTGCGAACCCAACGACGTGATCAAAGAGCTTCGTCTGCGAGTCGTAGAACTGGGTTCCAGCGATGAGCTGCAGGGGGTTCTCTAGCCGGAAGAGGTGTTGGTTCCCTTGCTTCTCCTTGTATGACTCGCAGAGGATCTGGTTGGGGTCGACAAGGAGCTCGGAGTCGCGTGCCCACGCGCAATTCCGGACGTAGGTGTCGATCAGCGACCACTCCCGCCCATTCTTGAGCGAGTACCGCGCCTCCATGTGACAGTGCTCCGCGAAGCCCTCGCAGCCGTCCTCGCCCGTCCAAATGAGGTACTCAGAATTACCCGGATGGAAGTGCAGGACGGGCAGACCGAATCGGTTAGGCACCGTCGGGGACGTGAACGGGAACCACGTCTTTCCGAAGTCCGTGGTATAGTAGTGTTTCGTGGAGCTGGTGATGAGGTAGGCACGGTCGTCGGTGAACTTGTGGTGGTAGAACGCCACAAAGGCCTCTCCAGGATGGAGTTGGTTCCAGGTATAACCCTCATTCGGCGACTGCCAGATTGAGTTGTCCGCAAGCCTGACCAAGATCACCTTGAAGGGCAGATGAGACGGATATATCTCATACGCAACGTGTGCTGATACTCACCGTGGATGACCGGAAGTATGCGAATTGCACAACAGGGCTTGGGAAATTGGACTAGTACATAAGTTAGTCAATAAAGTTCTATTTGAGATTTCAGGACTTCCGTAACTCACTGTTTGATGTATGACCTTTCCCTCCGCGGGTTGAGCTATACAATTTGTTAGCACTGTATTCAAGGTGGCCTATCCCTGCCTCACCATTCGAGCAGGGTTTCTGCACACGTTCGTCTAACTTCTCCCCGCGATCTCTGTCGCAGGTATTGCCAGGAATTTTACGGAAACCTGACGATCCCTGATATGTGTCTGTAGGCTCCTGACATACTCCAGCCGGAATGGGCTCGGGCCCGACGGGAACACATTCGTCACCGTGTTGAACGAAGTTGTAGTCGCTGTATGTACTCAGTACCATCTTACACACCAAGCGTGGTAGGTGCTTACCACTCGTAGTCTTCTTTCGTGCAAGGGCAAGACGACTCCTCTGGAACCGGATCGCGGAACTTCTCTCCCACGTAGCAGTCAGCGTTCTGTCGTCGGCGTCTGTAAGTTTGCTGTAAATAAATACCCGGTCAGCATAATAAGGGCTTCCTTGGTGCTGTAGAGTATTACCTTGTGGCCCATGAGGCACTCGTGCGTAGACGACCGCGCAGTCCACTGCTCAAAGTCTGCGTCGTCGCACTTACGCCTATCCAACGTGGCGAAATCTAGGAAGACCACAGCGAAGCGACCACCGTTGCCCTTCTGGTCTTTCTTCGCGACCTGACCAACAAGCAGGAATTTCTGGGAGGTCGAGTCTCCGACTGTCGTTAGGATGCGGGCACGGAGACGGGTCTTGAAGTTGTGCGTCTTCCTAAACAACCGCTTCACTTAACGACACTGAAGGCGGGGTTTGATACACGACACACGCACCAAGTTTTCCCGAAGTCGGTAGAATAATTGACGGAATCCACCCCCTCCTCGTCGTTGACTGTGACGAGGATGCTGCCCTGATCGCCGAACTCATACTTTTGAGCATCTTGTCGTACCATCTGCCAAGTGATGCCTCCGTCATTGCTCAAGAATGTGTCGCATTCCTCGTACGGCAGGAGATGGTTGCCTATCGAGCCGACGCCCATCACAAATCCGGGGGCAGGTGAAGAGAAGACTCGTCCAAAGTTGTGCGGAAGCGTGACTGAATGCAGGTGTAACGAGCAATCCACGTTGTCCGGGCTGCAGGTGATCCTGTCACCGTTGAGATCCGTCGCTGGGGGCCTAAGCCGAGACCATGTCCGGCCTGTGTATGAAATACGGTCAGTAGAGGCCAATCTCATACGCAATATCAAAACTCGCCGTCATCAAATGTAATCCGAGTTTGAAGTTGCTTAGGAGCACGTCTTCCCTCGACGTCTTTGGCGTTCGCCACAATGTTCGCGAGGCCCACACCTTCAATCCCGTAGATGTTCTCGAAGTCCACGTAACCCATATCATTGCGGTTCGTGTCCTGCAGACTCTCAACGAAGAACGTTCCGTTGGAGTTGCTCACGAAGAGCGTCCCAATAGAGCTCTGGTCGTGGGAAAGTACGTCGACTGCGAGGGAGTGCGTCGTGGACTCCACGATAGTATACGCGTTCTCGCGCAGCCGCGCCGACGACGAATGCGGGAAGTGCCCCTGTGCCCAGTTCTTGGTGTCCTCGGTTACGTACAGCAGCATGTCGCCCGTTGAGCCTTCGGAAAGATCCTTCATCGCCACAACTGCGAACTTGGACACGATGGCGAAGGCAACTACACCCCGCGCATTCTTCCCTATGCCAAGGTCCTCGGTTTTCTTTTCCGTTTCGAAGAAGTCCGTGGAGGAAAAGAGACGGCTGGAAGACAGTGTGTGCACACCTCCGGTGGGCCCCGACCCGTCGAATGCAACACAATACACAAGGTCAAGGTGGGCCTCGTGCTTGAAGTCCTCGCTGCTGTGCGCGAACTGGCATCGGGAGACGTCGGCAAGCAACAGCTTGGAGTCGCCGACAAAACCGTCCGTGGTGTAATAAGCCTAAGGAGATGCGCATCAGTTTCCGCCACCCATTTGGTCAAACAGCGCCAGCGCCGCATGTCATTGATAGTACCGCTCCCCGCAGGAGGCGGCGCAAACAGCACGCGACTCGCACGAACGCACCTCGTCGTAGCAAGATGTGTGCCAGCCAGACCCAGTGCACGCCGTCCCTTGGTAGATGATGTAGTCCAGCCTTTGTTTGTCTGCGTGGAACGAGAGCGGTCGCCCGACCATAGCGGGAGGAAGCGGCATGTCGAAGGATTGCCATGTCTGCCCGCGGTTCGCGGTCTTGTAGTGCGTTTTGCCCCGAGACAATATGAAAGCCTAGCATAGTCATAGACCAGGTTTAGTGGGACTCGGGCGCGAATGACGCGTCGCCAGACACTCACCACTCTGTTGTTATACGGGTGCTCGATGACCATGGCCGCCTTTCCCTCCGGAACGCCCTCCGCGGGCTTCCAAGACTTGCCTTCATCCGGAGAGACATAGACAACCCCCTGCACGACGTCGTGGTAAATGGCGTTCTGGCGGTAGCCGAGTGAGCACACGCGTTTACCCCGGACCGCATGGCACACGTACGGTACTGTCATCAAAGAAGAAGAGCCTTGCCGGGAGGTTTTCGAAGGGCGTGACTGACGACTCCGGCTGAGCGAAGGCAGCAATGAGGAAACAGGCTATAGTCCAGAGAAGAAGGGTGGCCCTGTGGTGGGGGGCCATGGTGAAGGTGTTGCTCACTGCGGAGCACAGCGACGAGCGGTGTGTGGCAGCGGTGGCTGAGTGTAACGTGGAGGTTTCTAGCGCGTGCGACTGGGGATAAGCTTGGCTTCAAATGGCATCTAACGTTTCCAACAAGACATTGTATGATGCAATAGTTTTGACTATAAATGGCTCTCTGGCCCGCATAGAACTCTTAAGACCATATCAAAAATAGAATCTTGACGGTGCCCTTGATGGAACTAACAGGGCTGGTGCCTGCCCTAGTAAGGCTGTTTATCATAACTCCCGTATGTTGGACAGTTCTTTAACTTAGACAGTTCGACATAGATGGCACCGCCGTCATCTGCGCAGCTAGTAAACCAGTGTGTAGACTTCAAGACGCAGCATAGAATACTAACGCAGGAAACGCCGATGCATCCGTTGGGTCGGGGTGTTCCTGTCGCTTGACTAGTTGTTCGCGGCCGGACCCTTCAAAAGTTCGGAATGGTACCAAGAGCCGTGCGGATCGTATATGATGCACTTTAAGTTCCAAGCTTCTTGAAGTGAGGAGGGCTTATGAGCGAAGACCCATCCTTAAATCCGACGCTAGTGCCGGTCTTGTACGTACTTGCCCCCCTGGAATGCGAGCACGACGGCGGCGCAAGGGATGCATGTAATTCAGCTGTCGTGATGTCACCGTCAGTATAGGTCATCGGTCAGGCCTTGGTAGTAGAGTGACACATCTTCAAATCATGCTGCGGCGTCCTTACTAACGTGGCATCGATATTCATGAGCATGCCTCATAACTCTGCTCCGACAGCTTCCGCCACTTGATCGGGGATAGCGGTACGCTATCGCGCCGTGCGGTATAAAAGCAGTACCAAAGACAAAATGAATGAACGTACATTCTCAGCTTCCATAGCATCTGCGCTATACACCGACCCAACACCACCAGCATACTCATGTCTCCATCTCTTGCAGGCAAGGTCGCGATTGTGACTGGATCCTCTCGTTCCATCGGCGCAGCCGCTGCGACACACCTCGCCTCGCTCGGCGCGAATGTGGTCATCAACTATGTCTCGAATGCCTCTGCGGCCCAGGCAGTCGCCGACTCGATAAACAAGCAGGGCGCCGGGAAGGCCATCGTCGTCAAGGCCGACGCGGGCTCTATCGCAGACAACAAGCACCTCGTCGAGGAGACAGTGAAGGCGTTCGGACGACTTGATATCGTGGCCCTCAACGCGGGCGTGATGGACAACCAGAAGCTGGAGGACGTGACCGAGGAGGCCTTCGCTAAGCAGTTCGACACGAACGTCAAGGGCCCGCTGTTCCTCGTCCAGGCCGCGGCGAAGCATATGTCCGCAGGTGAGCATTGTTGTCGGTTCGATGACCAGCGTGAGTGAAGCTGATCGGTGGTGATTCCATAGGGGGCAGGGTCATCTTCTTCTCGACCTCCTTGACACAGGCATCCGGTGTGCCACCAAACTACCTCGTCTACGCGTCGACGAAGGGAGCTGTCGAGCAGCTCACGCGCGTCCTCGCGAAGGATCTGGGTGCGCGGGGTATCACGGTGAACACGGTCGCACCGGGGCCGATCGACACCGACATGTTCCGCGCCGGGAAGACTGAGCAACAGATTAACTTCTTTGCCGGCATGCATCCCGAGAAGCGCTTGGGCACTACGGACGAGGTCGGAAACGTCGTAGCGTTCTTGGCTAGCGACGAGGCGAGCTGGGTGAACGGCCAAACACTTATGGTGAACGGGGTAAGTGTCTTGAGACGTTACGGTCTGGAGAGCCACTCACGAACGTGCTTCTGCAGGGCTTTGCCGTATGATGGGGAGAGGCGGGTAGATTGTGAGATTGTCAGTTGTGTGGCGCTTGTACGAATATCAGCTGAGCTTGATTCTTGGACCTCGTGCGACAATTGAAGTCTGGATTTCGCGAAAGCACACAACACAAGAGGACAAAGGTATAAGACACAGTAATGATACAGATAGCAAGTACATAGCTGCAGCGTAGTGTAGGGGGGGGGGGCAAGCGCAGAAGTCCGAGACCGAAGTTCTAGTCGATAACGCCAAGATGGTCCTCTTTGATCGTGCCAATAGCGAACTGTTGAAGACGACAAGGCCAAGTTCCAACGTCAGCGTTAGCCCTCTCACACCTCGAATCGTAAATAATGTAGAAAAGAATGCACGTACGATCTCTGTGGCGTCGACACGCGTTCCAACGATTTTCAGGCGCACTTTTGTGTTCTTCTCGATGATCTGGAGACGCATCGTAGAGAGTTGACGCGTGCATATGATCAGTACTGACCTGTTCTTCCGACGCGAAAGAAGGCGGATTCGAGTTCGGGTCGAATCTCATGTCGGGGTGGATGAGCTGCAAATGTGCAAATCAAGTAAATGTCTACGTCAACAAGACGAGGAACCATGCCGGAACCGTAGAGGGAAACAAGACTCACCTGATGCGACACGAACACAGTCAAAGGTCCAACGTCCGCAAAGAAGCCCATCTACCCGGCGAACCTGGTTTGCACCCACTCCTCAACAACACTAGCCAGATACACGTACCTTGGTAACATTGTTCACAACGCCGTCCACAACTTGCCCCTTGAATGGCTTGAACACGATCGCGCGGTAGCGGGTCACGAACTCCGCCTGCCCACTGCCCGCAAGCACCATTCCCTTGCCAATGTCCAGAATGGAGACAACAGCAATGATATAGCCAAACTCTCCAGAGCAGGTACCCTCGACGTCCGAGTAGAGCTTGGACTCGAGGAAGTTGAGCATTCGCGGGCCGAAGTAGGACGGGTGGAGGAGAATCGTGTGCGAGAGCTCTTTCTGCGAGCGATGAGAGGAATCATATATGCATTACATCAATGCGTAGTCTTACAATGAAGAACATGGCGGCAGTGGGCGGGCCAACGGCCTAGTGGACACCGAAGAGAGCGAAGGCAAGAGGAGAAGATGCCTCTGAGCCCACAGATGCAGCGAGCGCCTTTGAGCCCTTCAGCAACTCGGCAACGACATTCCATACCACATATTATGCTAATCTGACTGTGTCATGGCCGACTAGCTCAGTTGGTTAGAGCGTGGTGCTAATAACGCCAAGGTCGTCGGTTCGATCCCGGCGTTGGCCAGCTTTTTGTCTTTCTTATTTAGCATCCGCTCCGCCCCTCACAAGTAGTTAGATTAATCATGTTTGCCTTGACTCCTTCCGTCGACGACGTCTTTCCCCTTTGGCAGTTCACTACATTAGAACTGAAATCTGATAAAGACACGGCATAAGTTCAGGTACTGATAAGTAACAGGGAGTCAGAATCGGACTCAGAGGCCCCTTCGGTATACCGGTACACTTCTTTGACTCGCGGCGCAACCCTTCTCGGGACTCTTCGTGTGCACGGTGGTGGTTCCCTGTCCTCCGCGCTCACGTCCATGTCGGCCGTATCGCCTCCAAGCGCGGGCGCACCGGGCGGGTGGCTGGCGCTGACACCCATCTCCAGGTCTTGGTTCCAGCTGTGTCCATCAAGCCTCACATCTGCCGACGGCTGCATGGGGGATGTCGATGGGTCGGCGTCCATATGCTCCACTACCGCTGGCTTTAATGGATGGCCAGCGTATCTTGCGACCTCCCGCTCCTGGGTGCGGTTGACCGCGTGCGAGGGGAGTTGCGCGGGTAGGGCGGGGGTTGAGGGAACAACAATTGGGTGCACGGTCTGCAACTCTGGCGTGTGGGCACGCGCGAGAATGGATTCGGCCGCGGAGGGCGTGCCTTCCACCATAAGTGCGCCCTGCTGCCCGGGGTCGGGGATCGGCAGATAAATGACAGGGGGACGAGCGGCACGACGCTCGCGCCGTCTTTTCAAACAGCAGCACAGGGCTATTCCGCCAACGCAATGCACCACGGCGACAGCCACAACGGCCCAGATGATGATCGTCGTCGTAGAGTTTGCGCTGGGAGTATCGTTGTCGTCCATCTGAGCCCTCGCGTAAGGCTGTAAGCCTATAGACACGTCTGCGTTGGCTGCTTGGCTGTAACGATATTAATTCGAGTTGTTTGTAATCAGAGCAAACACGGTACGAATCAGAGAACAACACTCAATCCTGAACCTAGGAAGCTTAAGAGCAGAGTAGCGAGTAGTTTGGGGTCTAGAGCGTGAAGGGAAGGTTGCACCGGAAGGGGGAAGGGTAAGTATGAGCGAGGGGCAAGAAGAGGGAGGCTCGTGAGAAGGGGCGGCGGACTCGTCGTCTAAGGGGATGAGGATGCTGATAAATAAAGAGACCATGCTGCGCATCGTCGGTGTGATGACTGCCGTGGTATCCATTTGCGCGACGTAGAAGGCTCCAGCTGGCACGAAGGAAAGGCAGGTACCTTCCCCTTCGCAAATACGAGCGTCGATATGGATAGCGGTCATCCAGACCTGCCAGATACGAATGTAAAGCTCCAGTCGATGGCGAAGAGCATGCAACGTTCGTTGCAGTGCATAGGCGGCACGTCAAGAGTTCAAGATAGATACCCATCGGAAAGGTTCATGTGTAGCAGTTGACGCCACAGCCACCAGCGTACCACTTCTGCAGTACCCGCATAACATGCGGTGCAACATAGTGTCACTAACATGATGCTAATGTGAGTAAAGTCACTGTACAGTCATGAGAAGCATTGTCACCGTATTAGCGAAAGCCAGTCACTCATCGGTCTTGACAAATTTCCCGGAACGCCAGGGAAGGTATAGAGGCTGCGTAGGAAGCTCAGGGGTTCAGGATACGTCGGGACATCGGATCGGTTGTCAAGAGTATGAATACGAAGTGGAACTAGAGCGGTGGGGATGTTCATACTAAACGGCTTTAGGGAAGTAAAACTCGTGGGGTTCTACTACATGCTAGTGCACGCGTCGGAGGCGTATTACTTGCAACTGCGAAAGCTCCTCACGCGGACGTCGACTCCTTCGCCTTCTTCAACGCGTGCCCGTGGAAGAAGTATGCCACCGGGAGGTTCCATTCGCGTATCGCAAACCAAATTTGCGCGCCATATGCGAACCAGAATGCACCAAAGGCTGCGCCACCGAGATGAGCATAGTGATCCAACATCCTGCGAAAGCTGCGTCAGGACCGGCTTGCTAAAAGGCAGCTTAACAGATTTGGTACTCACTTCCACCCGCGTAGCACGCCTAGGACATCGAGAGCAACGATGGCGGCGAAGCCGGTTTGTATGTTGATCGGGAACCATGGAGGGATGATGAGCGTAATCTCCGCGTCAGGGAAGCCCAACGCAGTGATGGCAAACATCGCATATATCGCTCCTGACGAGCCAAGAGAGTACTGGCCATCGGTTGCTGCCTTCTTCGCGGACACGATTGTAGCTTCTGACGCCGCCGATGCGCCCGCTGCAGCGGACGAGCTGGAGCGCAGAACGCTAGGGGAGGGAGTTGCGGCTTTGAGCCTGGCAATCATCCTGGGGTAGTTCCAGCGCGCGTATGCCACATGCGAAACCAGGCCCGCGAAGAGACCCGCTGGAATGAATGTGAGTTCACGGTCAAAGATCAGAAAAATGTAGAGCGAACCTGAGACAAACAGAGCGAGCAAATGCCACTTAGGCGAAGGCTCTGATAGAACACCGCGCTCCTGCTCGACCTTCTTCGTCAACAATATCAGCTGCTGGCCCGCCGCCGCACCTGCAGAGCAAATTCAGTGTCGTATAACATGCGTGCATCTGGTGCATACCAAAGCTTGCGAGAGCCATGCAGTTGAACGCTAAGTGGATGAAGCCCTCGTGGCTGGCAAAGGTACCCATCGGTCAATGTCACACGTGCTAATGTTCCTTGTAAGCTCACCTGAACGTGCTTGTGAGTAGCGTATATGAACGTCCCGATAGCGGATTATGCGTGAAACTTCGCATCATGAACGCGTTCCAACGCGGCACACGCCATGCGAGGAAGACGGCGCAATTCACGGCACCGATAGCCCAGCACATACGCTTGCCTTCCGACGCGTTCAAGATCGGTTGGAAGACCTGTATGTATGACCAGGAGACCATGGACTTGATGGTTTCGGGAAGATGCTCCATGTTGGCCTTGAGGTTAACGAGGCCGTTTTGCAGTCGCTGAAGGGCAATGTTCGAACAAGTACAATTGGGCAAACCGGCTCGGCACTTACCCGACCAAATGCATAATACTTGGCTCGCGCCAACTCCTCTGAGGTAGGTGGTCGATCCTTCTTCAGTCCAGCCTGCGGCGTGGAGGCAATATACGCCCACCACTTGAACAGTTCGTAGTTTGTCAAATGTGCGCCCAAAGCCAAAGCACCAACTGTGCCCGCGACGACAAACTAGATGCATGCAACTGTGCTTAGAGGTTCCTTCCATACGAATATCTCGTTGCTCACCAGAACTTGATTCCGTATGGGCACATTGCGTACTGTGTCTGTAAACGATGGAAGTTTCTTCGCTTTCGCTACCTCCTCCCGAAACACTGGAGTCTTGGGTAAGCCTTCAGCGAGCACGCGCGGTAGCCGTCGCCCAGGGGTGAATGAAAATGAGCGTTGTGGAGGACGACATGGGAGTGTCCAGAGTCTGGATGAGCGTAAGGTCCAAAGCATTGCCGGCGGCGTTGGCTGCAGAAGCGCGCGTCCGCCGGGCTTTTGTGCTTCTTGCCTCCTGCTTCCTCGACGCCTGCCGACGGGCGACGCATACTCTGCCGTGGCTCAAAACACAACGTAAAAGGACACCATGTTCTTCTACATCTCCTTCCTGCGGCCTCCGGCGACCCAGTCATTTCCGTCGGGTTCAATAGCTATCACACCGCAAGTTGCGAACGATTTGCGAACAGAACCTTTTGACGGCGCGCAAGACGTCTACTACTCGTGGGCACTCGCGGACCCCAACCGCGCGGACCCATATACAAGTATCACGACTCCCCAGAAGTTGACAGTATGGAGGCAAAGCAGCGCGTACAAGGAGATACCCGTGCCGCTGCCACAAGGTCTACGAGACGGACAATCGTACAGGCTCGTTCTCACTGCACATGGCCAGGGAAGACCGCACATCATCAATCTCGCTGCACACGACCTCGGAGCCAGACCCTTTCCCGTGATGTCCATGCCAATACTGTTCAGCTCGCGAGGAAGAACGGTGGAGAAGCAGGAGCAGATCGAACGAGCGTACCGGATCCCACTGCAGACCGGTGAAAATAGATTTTTAACCGTGCGAGAGCAGACGTCGTTCGACTTGGACAAGGTACGCTGCGACATCGCGTGTGTTGACACTGTTCATGAATTGTGTAGACATCTCCAGAAAATATGGGACAGTGGCATCGGGCTCAGCTCCTGGCTCGTTGAACTGGCTCAGAAACCCTCTGCAGCTGGTGGAGAGCATACTCTGGTTTCGCGTGCACGCGATGCTCTCTTGTCTCCGGAGAGCCGTAAGATTCTCGAGCTCGGTATGGTCCATTTCTGTGCTCTACCCGCTCGAGTCCTTATCGTACACTAGGGGCAGGCACGGGAATTGTCTCCTTGACTCTCGGCGCACTACGTTCGGGAATATCGAAGGAAAACGGTGGATGTATTCTGACCACTGACCTCGGTGCGTTCTTATTGCGATGTAGTATATATACCACCCTAACGAATCATAGAATCGGCGATGCCGCTCCTTGAACACAATATCTCGGGCAACGAGGTGTCATACGAAACAGAAAGTACGCGACCCTGCCCCCTGGTTTTGGACTGGGACAACGAAGTGCTTCCGGAGGAGGTATGCGCCGTCGACTCCGGCTTCGATGTGCTCATCATGGCGGACGTGACTTACAACACGGCCTCGTTCCCCTCACTGGTTCGAACGCTATCCTCTCTCGTCCGCCTGAGACCGCCATCCGATCCCCCGATGATTGTATTGGGATACAAGCAGCGCGACTCCGCTGAAAGAAGTTTATGGGATCTGGCAAAGGAAATCGGGGTAGTGTTCGAACAGGTCGGGGACAAAATCGGCGCTGGAGGCCAGCCGATAGAGGTTTGGATCGGACGATAAGAGGCGCTTGTCTGAATTATAGCTGCTATCTGTACTAGGTGTGTTTATAGCTTACGCAGCGCTCGGTGTTTCTGACGATTATTTGCATCATGCTGAATCCATCTTGTCGCTGGCGCGGTCATAGTACCCGCAGACGGTTTCCGATCCCGGCGAAAGCTCGCCGCTTATCGCGCTGTGTGCATACGATAGCACCATCAAGGCGCGTGGGAGAGTGCTCGACCATACATAGGAGGGTCAGATCCAACTTGCGAGACCAACTCGAAACGTCCACCTCCCACCTACGGGATGGCTGTATGTGACGGTACGGCCCTTACTCCTCTTCTGGGCTCCTGCGTACGTGGCTATTGGGCCTCAGTCATCCCGTTCGGATTCCTCATCTTTGTACCGCTTCTTCGCATACTGGCTAAGCATCTTCGTCCTAAAAGCTATCTTACTCTAGAAGAGGCTGAGGCCCTCATACCTGCAGATGACGATGTAGGCGAGGATGCTGCTGCTGCTCCCCTCTGGCGCACCGTCTTTTTGTCCACAGTGTCACTTCTCCAGTGTTCAGCATGGATCGCCGCTGCGACCTACACGGTCTCCGTCAGTCCTGCAGATATCTGGAACGGCGTGTCTCATTTTCTTATGGCGACAACCTGGCTCTACGCCGGCCTCCGACCCCTCGTGAAGCCGCTCATCTCTTTTCCCTATGACCTCCTAGTTCTCTTCAGCTTGCACCTGACCTGCTCGACTGTCGTGTTCGTTGGCTACCTATACGACAGCTATGTTCTCGTCTCCTCCCTGGAGCCGTTCATAGTAGCCGCCAACGCGTTGAACATAGTCGCCGTCACCGGGGTTCTCGCAGTAGTCATGAGCATGCCACTAGCTGTCCCTAGCAAGCGGATCAGGAAAGAAGACATCGTAAGCCTCATATATGCACACTTGGTAATCTGTTAAGCTTACCTTTGCACTCAAGGGAAAAACAGTCTCTCCCGAAGACTACACCACTGCATGGGGCTGGGCGTCTTTTCGCTGGCTGGTCCCTTTGATCGAACGCGGGTTGTCCAAGACACTGAACGAAGAAGATGTTTGGTCTATCAGCCCGCTCCAACAGGCTCGCCCGCTGTACATCCTCTTTTCACGATCTACGGGCACGCTGCTGCGGAAGCTCTGGGATCTGCACTACGTAGAGCTCTTTCTGAACATCGTGTTAACGTGGCTCAGCGTCGCGTTCAGCTACGCCGGGCCCGTGTTCTTGAAGCTCATTCTGGACGCACTCGAACAGTCTGGGAAGACACGGGAGCAAAAGGCGCTTGCCTTTGTATACGCACTGCTTGCATTTGTGTGCAAGCTCCTACAGGTATGTGTGCATCTTGTTTGATCGGCCTATGAAGTCCTGACACCGCGCAGGGGCAAGTAGAAGTGCAGCGCCTATGGATCAGTCGTCGTGCTTCCGGACGTGTCCGTTCCGAGCTCATGGCCGCGATCTACGACAAAGCCCTCAAGCGCAAGGACGTCTCTGGGTCCATCCAGCGCGAGTCCAATCCTGATGGCACCGGGGATACCAAGTCGAGCGCGGATGTTGGAAAGATCGTCAATCTCATGGCCGGCGATGCCAGTCGCATTTCTGGAATCGTCGCGTATATGTACTTCATATATCAATGTGAGCGATACCATTGTTTTATAGACTCATGAGGGCTGATCATGCGTCCAGGCCCGTTTGAAATCGTTCTCGCGAGTCTGTTCCTCTACCGGTATGTTCTGTTTGCGAGTTTACCCTTACATGGTCACTTACACGATCGTGGCGAAAGACTCATGGGATCGGCTGCATTTACGGGCATCCTTGTCCTGGTGCTAACCACGCCTCTCAACCAAATCGTCAGCAAAAGCTCCATACACGTGCAGAAGGGCCTTTCTACAGCGCGCGACAAGCGAATGAGCGTCGTAAACGAGCTCATAAGTGCCGTACGCCATACGGCTGTTATTGCTTGACCACATCGCTCATCATCGTGCATGTACCAGGTCAAGTTTATCAAGTTCTTTGCATGGGAGGATCGCTGGATCAAGCGCGTCTCGGATGCGCGCAGGGTCGAGCTGCAATGGCTAGCTAAAGGTACGCCCCCAACGCCCGCCTTCAAAACACAAAAAGCTCATCGGCGCCAGAGCGTATCAACTCGCTTCTCTTCTCATTCATCTGGGCGAGCGTCCCAATTCTCGTCTCCGTGTCGACGTTTTTCGTGTTCGTTTGGCAAGGGAACGAGCTCACGATAGGTACCGCCTTCACGGTATGTCCACCTGTTCTTCACCGAATGATCACTTTGTATTAACATGTACGTCTATTCAGGCGATCGCACTGTTCCAGATGCTCCGCGGACCGTTCAACGGCATTCCGACATGGCTTGTCCAGATATTCCAGGTAGGCTCGCCGCATACGCTGACAGCGCACGATCGTTGACAGGCTGATGATTTGGCTTCATAGTCCAAGGTTGCACTTCAACGCATCGCTGCATACCTCGACGAAGAGGAGGTGGACGAGCAGGTGTCCTCTTTGAAGAAGGGACATGTCCCTCCATCTGAAGACGCGGGCAGTGGCTTTGGGATCGTCCACGGCACATTCATATGGAACGCGACGAAGGGCCGGGCTGGTAATCGCGAGGGCGCTGACGAGTCAAACAGCTTAGACCACAACAGCGCCGACGATCGCCCTTTCAAATTGAGGGACATCGACGTCATGTTTCCCGAGGGCCAACTCACCGTCGTCACCGGGTCGACGGCCAGCGGGAAGACCGCTCTGTTGATGGCGCTCCTAGGCGAGTTGACGACTCTAGAAGGGCGCATCGTCATGTCGAAGAACGCTTCCAAGATCGACGAGCACGGGCTAGCGCACACAGTTTCCTACGCGTCGCAAGCGCCGTGGCTGCGTCACGAGTCAATCAGGAATAACATCCTGTTCGGGTTCCCTTACGATGAGGAGCGGTACAACACGGTCGTGGACTGTTGCGCGCTCAGGCCCGATCTCGAGATCCTAGAAGATGGGGATGCGACGGAAATCGGCGCACGGTTAATTGCCAATGTATTCCTGTCGAAAGTTCAAAAATACTCACTTATGACTTGACAGAGGGGTTAATTTGTCTGGCGGTCAAAAAGCACGGTGCGTTCTTCGTCTACTATTCTTTTGCACACTCTACTAAATCAATATACCTAGTGTGGCTCTCGCCCGCGCAGTATATGCTGTCAGTGACGTATCTTCACGGATCTAGAGTATTGGGCTGATCTCAGTACTCGCAGCCAACGAAATGGGTCCTTCTCGACGATCCGTTAAGCGCAGTGGTATGTACTACGTTGAGCTCCATTGACTGATTTTGTTCATTCCTCTCATAGGATAGCCACACTGCTCGCTTCTTGTATGAGAGGCTGCTCAAGGGACCCTTACTCGCGAATCGTACAGTCGTGAGTGACTTTCCGAAAGTATACTCCAGGCTCGCAATTTAATTGGCGTGGTCAGATTCTTGTCACACACCACGTCGAGCTCGTGCTGTCCGGGGCATACTACATCGTTCGCATGGGCGACGGTCGCATCGATTTGCAAGGCGAAGTGACAGCACTTCGCGCCAGTGGCCAGCTCGACGACATCGCCCACGGGGAAGAGCATGCCGCGCTTGAGGACGAGCACGTCGTTGCAGAGAAACCCCCTCTGGACTCCGAAGAAACTGATGCAGTGCAGAAGGGTAAGAAGCCTCGAAAGCTTGTGGAAGAAGAACATCGTGCAGCTGGCTATGTGAAGTGGCCAGTCTACAAGATATACCTCGTTGCCTCGTGAGCACTTCGTTCTGATTTGATTGGTGTTCTGGCTAATGAACGTATAGCTCGTACTGGACATGGGCTATTCTGGTGGTCCTCCTCCTCTTGACTCAAATCCTGGCCGTAGGCGAGAAACTTTGGATCAAGGTAGGCTTCTGTTGTGTCAACTACTGCAGTCTCCGCCGTGTCTCACCCAGCGCAGGTCTGGGGCGAAGCGTACGGCGAAGCGTTAGACGGATCGATCGATTCCGCGAGTATGTTCTGGACTGCTGTCGAGCAGCAACACCCCCTGGATGCATACAACCATAGCACGTTCACGGAGATGGCCACGACTACCCTGCCGTCCGCGCAATCGAATCCGTACTTCTATGTTGGCATATATGCGGCGATCGCGCTGTCAACCATCCTCGTAAACGCCATCGGGGTGGCAGTACAATATACTGGTGCTCTGCGGGCTTCCAAAATCCTATTTGACAGGCTATTGCGCGCTGTCGTGCGGGCGACAATGAGGTGGCATGATACTACACCTCAGGGTCGCATGCTGAACCGCTTCAGTAAGGTAAGAGCTGTCCATCCCGTCTTGGTTGTAAGATTGCTCATCTGTGCATTTTTCAAGGACATTGAGACCATCGATATCTCTCTTGCCGGCAGCCTACAGTCCGTCAACCGGTCGTTGGCGCTACTTGCAATCTCTGCGCTTACAATCGTGTACGTCTTCACCCCCTTGTTGGTCTCTGTTCAACAGTGAATCTAATGCAGCACGGCGCAGCGCCATCTTCCCGCTCTTCGTCATCCCTGCAGCGATCATCGGTATCCTGTTCACCCGTACCACCATTGCGTACCTCAGCACCAGCCGGGACATCCAGCGCATGGAATCGAACACCCGCAGCCCAATCTTCGCGAACTTCAGCGAGCTGCTCGACGGTATCGTGACCGTCCGCGCGTTCGGCGCGGAGCAGCGCTTCCTCGACGACATGTATAGGCAGATCGACCTCACCACGCGGATGTGGTACACGTTCTGGATGCTGAATCGCTGGGTGGCCCTGACGTTCGGCACACTTGGGGCGATTGGCACCCTCGCCACGACCATCTTCGTTCTCGCGGGCTACGTGGATGCGGGCTTGGCCGGTGTCTGCATAACGTCGGCGATGTCATTCTCAGGCAACGCGTATTGGGTCTGTCGCAACTGGACCGCTTTGGAGCTGGATCTCAAGTACGCATTGTCGTCAACGTCTCGTGGAACTCTGCTGACGGGTGCCTTCAGTTCCGTAGAACGTGTGGTGGAGTACCTCCAGTTGTCCCAGGAACCGCCGGCAGTAATTGAGTCAAAGCGGCCGCCAGCATACTGGCCATCGTCTACCAGTGGGAACAAAGACAACCTGCTTATCGTTGAGGACCTGGTGATACGATATGCGCCCCAGCTGCCCGAGGTGCTTCACGGCATATCGTTCTCACTCAAAGCAGGCGAGCGGGTGGGGCTGCTCGGAAGGACTGGCAGCGGCAAGTCAACGCTCGCTATGAGTCTTTTACGATTCGTAAGTGGCCCGCGCGATGGAATGGATATGGCAATATGGCAATAGACTTACGCCGTGCTTTGCTAGGTTGAACCTGCTAGTGGCCGTATCATCATAGACGGTATCGACATCACTACGATCGGTGTTCAGGACTTGCGGTCTCGCACTGTGAGTAAATTCTTCAACAACGTTGGTTTCCTCGGACGGTATTGACCTTCATGCGTAGACATTTATTCCGCAGGTATGCATTGCAGCGGACCAGACGTCGTTCCCAGATTCACCTTTTTATAGGATGCTGTGTTGTTCTCAGGGACCATTCGTGATAACCTTGACCCCTTCGGTACGCTGTTTGAGGTCCGCGTCTGTATGTATGACGACGCTCACCCTATACACACAGGTGAACATACCGATAGCGAATGTTTGGACGTGCTGTACCGTGTCCAGCTGCTAAAAGATCGGCAAGAGGAGGGCACCGCGACTCCCAGCACCTCTACACCGGACTCGCATTCGGAACGCGAGGGCCAAGCGACGCTCACGCTGGACACCGAAGTGTCGCCCGGCGGTACGAACTTCTCTCAAGGTCAACGGCAACTCATCGCCATGGCGCGGGCGCTCCTCCGGCGCAGCTCGATCATCATCCTCGACGAGGCGACCAGCAGTATCGACTTTGTCACCGACGCGAAGATTCAGACGGCCATCCGCCAAGAGTTCGGAAACTCGCTGCTGCTGACCGGTGAGTTCGGGATCCAGACACAAGCGTAAAATTTGACCAACAGCAAATACACTTGAACAGTCGCTCATAGGTTGCGCACGATTATCGACTACGACCGGCTGATTGTGCTAGACGAGGGCAGGATCGTCGAGTTCGACACCCCTCTCAACCTCTTGCAGAAGGCGGGCGGTGTCTTCAGGACGATGTGCCTGAAGAGCGGGACTTACGCTGAACTTGAGGCAGCTGCTATGAGCGCCGATCAGATCAAAAAATAAAACGGTGCGTCCCATGACTGATATAGTGGAAGGTGTTTCGCCATACTTACACCCCACTTGCAACAGATTTCGGCCGGTTTACCCCCGTGTCTTGACAACCGGACACTACAAGACATTATAGCCTCATTCCGAGCACCCCTCCGGACTTTTTCCCGACAGCCACATCTGTGTACACGGCAGGACATTGGACTTGAGCTCGATACATTCCTTCGATAAAGCTATGTGCCCTCTGCCTCGTAGAGTACGGACTGATATACTTGTTTCGTTAACCGATATCGAGACCGACGGAGCCTTTTGGTCCTCCTTAGGAACACGCCGCTGGCTAGGAAGAGGTAGCGTCCTCTCTCGCGTGCCTCACATGGCCGCCAGGGGCATCGATCGTGCCCCCGTGCGACAGATGGAAGTTGACTTCTTATACTATAGGCGACTTGGAAGTACTCCCGGGCGGAGCAACGTCTCTTCTCACTATGAGAGCCTATAAAGCAAGACGCCCGCCTCCCTTTCAGGCCGCTGCACATTCGCCCTGCCGAGCTTCATTCACCCTTGCGCGTCCTCTCCTCACGCGACTACCATGTTCGCCCGTGGCAGATGGGTCACTCTCTCCACCGTCCTCCTTATCGCCATCACTTCCGCATCCGCCGACTTCCATATTCTCAACGGCACGAATGGCAGAGGCGGGTACGCCGCGAAGACCGTTCCCTCGAACCACTACTCGTGCCTGGGGTGGCTGGGCGCCTCAGTCATCCGCGACTTCCCCGACATCGATTCGACCGTAGTCGCCTTCTCCGTCGGGAACCTCTGTGGTGCCCCGCAGCTCAACTTCTACAACAACGGGAACGATTTCGATGTGTATATCGATGGCGGAGATGGGTCCAGAGTCGGAACGTGCAGCCCAACGGTGGGCGCCGTCAGCGGCTCTATCAATGGCGGCTCGGCGTGTCCGGATGGTTATGCGGTGTTCGACGGCTATACATGCATGTCGTACATCTGCAATTGATCGAAATCGACGAAGTGAGTAGCACCCTTTCCGTCTTGATATGCGCTTCAACTTGTACCTCGTTCACCTTTCCGCTATCGCAGGGTATATACATTCTTCCGCACGCTATATGCGTTCGACAAAGCCGCGGGGGACGTTCGGTATACTTATGTACGTCTGTGGCAACCTAGGAAGATGCCATCGCCATCGATATACAGGATGCCTCACTCACGTCGAGGACAACAGTATTGCTGGCGCTGAGGAGCCGACAAGACACTCGGCGCACGTATCGCGATTCCATCGCCTAGAAACAGCATAATTGGCACATCCTACACTATACAAAAAGATATCCACCCATCTCAGCCCCTTAGTCCAGGTCCGGGAGCGACCCTTGCTTGAACATCCACTCGTACGGTGCTGTGCTGACGGGCGTCATTGTGGCTGATGCCGTAGGAGTACTAGTCGACGAGAAGCTGGTCGTCGCTGAAGAATTGATCGAGTCCGAGTCCTCGGCGTACGGGTTGTAGACCTTCACTTCGAACGCAGAGGAAGCAGTCGCCGAAGCACTAGTAGTCGACTCAGTGACAGTCGAGCTCGCGCTAGATGACGCCAACGACGACGTTGTGGAGGCGGCGCCAGAAGACGTGTCGGAGGAGGTCGAAGTTTCCATAGCCACGGAAGCAGTCGCTGAGGAGGTTGTCGTGATCGTAGTGGAAGTATCAGACGTGGCGGTAGAGGTAGCCGTGCCAGAGACAGAAGCGGCAGACGACGTCACCAGGTCGGTACTCGAAGCTGGTACTGCGACCTTGTCTTGAGCCGGAGGGGCAGCTGGGAGGATTTCGGGGGAGGCAGGACTGAATAGCATTGTGACGTTCCGGGCGCCTGAGGGGGTGTCGGCGGCCAACGTCTTGACAGATGCCATGCGAGTCGGGGGGCGTGTTGCGTCGCCGTACTGCTCATCCAGCGCCTCCTGCTGAAGACTCGTCACATTCACAACCTTGCTGCTGGTAGGCGTGGTCGGATCAACCGTCGTCGAGTTACTGGTACCGCCTTGATCATCGTCAGACCTGTCGCCATCGGATGGATCGTCTGTAGGGACCGTCGAGTCGTCGGAGTCATCACCTTCGGCAGCCGCACCCTGTCCCTGAAACCACATCGGCTGGATTACGCCCGTGCTAGGTGTGTATGCGAAGACTTGGCTCTTGTGTTCGTCGGCAGAAGAGCCATCCGTACATGGCTCCATCGTCATCGGGGCCGGAACTTCGGGGTGGGGATCGAAGGTCGCGCAGTATGAGCGAAGCTGCGCTGTCGGCGGGTCGAACATACCCATCTGCAGAGCGACCTTGATGAACGTCGCCGGCGGGGACGAAGCGGGATCGGCTGAGAGTGCATCGGCGTTGGAATCTGGTGTGGGGATCAGGTAAAGCTGAGTGCTGTTTGTATCGGACGCGTTGAGCACGAAAGTTGAGTTGTCGCCAGTGGTCCCATTGCCCTGTGCAGCAAGAACCAGAGACGCGATCCGTTGATCCGCGTCGGAACCAGCGACTGTACTCTGTGAATCGCGCATGAGCACTAGGCACGAAAATGGGGATGACGACCGTACTTACCATGATCTCGATGGAACCCGGGACACCATTCGACGACCCGCCATCGCGTCGCAGTTTCGGGCTCAGTCTGATGCTGTCTTGTGAAACCTTTTGATACGACGCTTGATGAACGTGGTATTTTTCTCCTCTGTTTCCGGGAATGACGATGGGTTGAGAGCTGTAGTAGCCGCGGTAGCCCCTGCTGTGGACGTTGACATGATCGTGATCGCCTTTGACCACCACCTTGTCGTGGTGACGGTGATGGCTATGGGGTTGGGGCACAGGCGCTGGAGACCGGCCGACGTGGACGTGCTGGTTATCCCCTTTGACCACTACAGTGTGATGGTGACGGTGGTGAGGGCTAGGAGAGCGGCGATGGACCTTGACATGGTCATTGTCGCCCTTCACAATGACGGCGTCATGATCATGATGGTCGTTGTGGTGGTGGTGGTGGGGTGCAGGCTCGGGAGACCGATGGAAGTGGACGGAGTCGTGGTCTCCTTTGACCACAACCTCATCGTGGTGATCGGCATGGTGGTGGGGTGACGGCGAGCGGTGGACGTGGACATGGTCGTCATCGCCGTTGATAACTACCCGGTCGTGGTCGTGGTCAGCATCGTCGTGGACGTGGACGCGATCGTTATGGCCCTCCACAAGAACGCGATCATGGTCGTCGTGAGGAGCTCTGGCAACCCTGTCCTGAGTGATCGACCGATGGTGAACGTTGACATGGTCGTCGTCGCCGTCCACGATGACCTTCTCGTGATCGTGGCGGTCATCATCGTGGTGGTGATGATGCCTCTTGTTGAGGTGTGCCGGTATGCCATCCTGACCGCCCATCCAGAAGCGCTCCATACGAGAGACAGGATCGATAGGGTCCCAAACCGCTCGCTGTAGGTTTATCAGTGTAGGCCGCATCGCGAAATGAGAAGGACATACCTTGGACGCCGAATGCTTTGACTCCTTCGCCCTCGAATGTCCCCCATCACTACCACCAGCCTTCTTCTTCGACGTCTCCTGAGCACTCTTCTGTGCCAACCGGGCAGGCAGAGGAATGACCGGCTTCGGGTGTCGCTGAGGTGCATCCGCCGCATTCTTTGTCGACGCTACCATCTTCGATGACGACGTCTTCAAGTCCGATGTTGACGAGTCGGAGTGCTTGCGACCGTCGGACTTCTTCCCAGAGTCTCCATGGGAGGCGGAATGACGAGCAGAGATGGGCTGGCCAGGTTCGTCTTGGTATCGAACTTGGATGGCAGCCGCGTCGGCGGGAGTCGGAAGAAGTGAGATCGCTGCGATGGACGAGAGGGTGGCAAGGAGGGTGAAGTGAGAAGTGAGGACGACCATGTTGAGCTATGTGTTTCGACGAGGAGCGGACTATATGCGCGCTGCGTAGTGTGTGGAAGGTAGGGTGTGTACGACACAGTCGTGGAGCGAAAGCGAGGAAAGCAACGAGAGCAAAACCACCGGGGTTTGGAGAGCGAAAATGGGGGGTGGGGGGAAGAAGAGGAATGGTTGAATCCGAACCTCGACGCGGTTTATATACCCCTCCCCTCCCGTCACCCTCAGCGGTCCCGAGTAGCAGAGGATGACGACTGTGGCCATATCGGGAAACTCACCTTCCGTTTTCGGATGCGCGTGCATACACCGGACGCGCGCAAACATTCCGCAAGACACCGCGCGGAAGAGATCTAATGTTATACATGTACATGCAGTACCTGAGGAGCACAAAGGGTGAGTCTAGTCTGCTGAGCGGCATGGTGCGTTCGCTCTCCCAATTTCTACGAGCTCGTCGCGTTCACATAAGGTGCGCAGACATTAGGGTCGTTCACCTTCGAAGGATCTTTGGTCAGGAAGCCTCGTTTGACACCCTCGAGATAAGACCTGGAAAGTACACATGAACATGAGAATATTGCATACAAATATTAACAGTCCACGTACCATTGCCGCGCGAGGTCTCCGGCCTGCTGTGAGATCTCGACCTTGAAATTCCAGAACTGTAACGAATGTTTGAACGATGTCGCGCAGGCTAAGCATGGCAGCACTTACAACCCATCCTTTGCCTTTGCTATAGGCGAGCTTCTGAGCGTCGGCCCACTTGAAGAGGAAGTCGTCCGTGGCGGTGAACTGAGTTGGCAAGCCCCATTCGCCGAACCAGAGCGGACTGTTTCCGAGGGCAGCGTCATTCGCAACGCGGTTCAGATTACAAATGCTCTCGAGGTAGGCGTCGGGATTGGCATCGGCGACGCCCTGCGACATCATGAGACGCCATACCTAACATGTAGGAAAGGTGGACTTACGCCGAAGCTGTAGTACAGATGGTTGTCATATCCTTGCGGCCCGATTTGCGCGTCCGCCGGGTTGGCAGGGTTGTTGAACTGCCAGTTAATGTCCATGAAGCTGATTGCATGCGTGAGCACCAGCTAATCAAGTATATCGAGGCGACTGACTTTGCAACCAGGGGCTGCCGGGTGTTGCGCAAAGGTGACGACGCCGAGTTGAAGTTGAATATGGAAGAGATGGCAAGTTCAAAGCCAAGTTCCACGAGGATCGGCACCGCCTCTGTGAGGGCGGACTTGACCTCCGAGTTGAAGATGTTGTTCCCACCCACAGCCGCAGTGATCGCGGACGTGAAGTTGGAGGTGTGCAATTGGACGTCAAGAGACATTCCGGGGACCGCGATGCCGAGAATCAGCTCCACAGCACGGATCACCTGAACGAAGTTCTTCTGGACTGCAAAGAATGAGTACGTTGAATATAGCGTCGAGACGCCACGAGCACTTACAATCGCCGTACCCTGGAGTCTGAGTGGCGTCCATGATGGGTTCGTTGACCGCCTCGATAGCAAAGACGGATCCGAAGGAAGGGTCCAGATGCGAGAGGGCGGTCATGACTGCAGTCCACACTAGTGCGCGATGATAGTTGTATTCCGTCTGCGAATGACATGAGTACACGCTACGGAGCGACGACATCTTCTCAGATACGCACGTAAAACTCGACATCCGTGGTGCAATGACCTGTAAACGATTGCCCGGGCGTCTGTACACCAGGAGGGGCGTGATGGTCCAGGATTGCCTGAATCCCCGCGTCCTTAAGCATTTGCAGCCCCCGTTGCTGTGATAACGCCAGTTCATGTCAGAGCTACATGCAGTGAACAATTGCAGTAGAGACTGACGAGATGCTGGATACCTCCGCGAGGGTAGAACTCTGTCTTGCGATCAACGAGTCTCTCGACTATCCAGTACCCGAGCTGCATAGCAAGGTCGTATGAGAACCGATTTGACTGCATGTAGTACATGTTGATGACTTACCGGCACCCTGACGGTGTTGATACCTGCTGCACGAAGCTGGTTCACGTCGTCCTGAGTGAACCACGTCGACCTGGAAACATCTCAACACCTTATATTGTGTATGCATCGCAGAATAACGTACCAATGCTTGTCGAAGAGGCTGTCCACCGTCTTGGGGTACGCTTGCGCAAAGGCACTAGCCAAGCATTAGATCAATGGGGGAGGAAAAAAATATTGTGTCCACTAGGCTCACAATTCGGACCCGATACAGTCCCCGCAGGAGCTGCAGGACTCTCCACCCATAGCAGCCCATTCTAGATGAGCTGTGGTGAGCGACCTGAGGTATCACAGAATAAGACGCCGCCGTACCTGCCGGGAGCATCCAAGGCTCCAACACTAGCCTATCAAAGAGCCCGGTCTCAATCTCTTGACAGAACATCAAGAAGTGGAGGATTGCTCACCAAGAACCAAGATTAACACCATAAATCTTGTCAGGTATGCCTGCGGCCGCATAACGCAGGCACGACGCAGCGAGGAGACCGACCGTCAGCAAGGACCGCATTGGACTGGATGAGCTCGAAAAATGGGGGTTACGCCAGAAAGACCAGCGTGCAGCGCCGGCATAGAGCCCTGTCCATTATATACCGCCCTTCTACATCCCTCCGTGTCAGGTATGGTCGGGCGTGCGGCTCGGGTCCGCGCGGGGAACACAGTGGGTGGGCCGCTGCGAGCCTAACGCATCTGCCTCCGGTCTTCTATCAGAGCAGGGAGCGCGTGGAACGGAGGGCGGCGCCGGGCGTCGCGCGCGATGGCAAGCATATTGAAAGCGAGGAGAGGACACGAGAATGCGGTTTGAGCAGGACGCGCGCGCGATGGTGTGGCAGGAGAGTCACGTCGCACGCGCGCGTGCCCGGCCTCCGCGTCAAGTGACCCGCGCGCCGTCCTCCGTACCACCATCGTCGCCCACCGCTTGCGCTGCTGTTACGAGAACGGCGAGCGCGATATCTTGCTGCTGCTGTCCAGACTCTGTTCTCTGCGTTCTGGAATGCCGTGAATTCTCCGACAGCCATCGTAGGATGCAGAGGACGCGGACGCCGTCGCGGGGAATGCGGCCCTCCGCTTGTCAGCTGAGGGATGGACCGTCGCGCTGGCGGACGAGAAAGGACGGCGAGGTGCGTTGTCGGGTGGTCAGGGCATCCCCATATACCCTGTGCGTGCCAGGTACGTTTAATGTGCAGGTCTTCTACGCGTGAGAGGAGGACGCAATACATCGGCGGACGGGATTAGGTCCGCCTCTCACCTGGCTTCTGCACATCGTCTTCTATGAACGCGTGGTGCATGATAGCCATCGACTCTGATATGCTCGAAGAAGATGCGATACGGCCAGCTCGGCGTGTCTTCCTGGGTTATCGTTGGCACGGCTCGTCGTTCTACTCACCATCTCAGGCGGAAGCTAGCAAGCGCCCAACATTCTACCTCCTCCTGCATAGTACTCTCCGAGTGCCAGCATTCGAGTGTACCACTTTAGCAATGGAACGCAACCACCGCTCCACACTTCCACTCCCACCCGAGATCTCTCTCGCCAACAAGCTTCAAGTCCTACATGCAGGTTTCCGACCTGCGCACGTCTACCTCTACAACATGTACCCTGGGAGCTCTATGACTCCGAGAAGGACGCAATTCACTTCTTACAGCGCGCCTGCTAGCACTGCAGGCTTGGCGCACTCCAGGGGATGTTCACGACGAAACGTCGCCGTGCTGGAAGACCAGCACCCTCGACGCCATCGCGCGCGATCGCGGCTTCTGCATGCACCCGGAGTGCGGCGCCGGCCTCCTCGAGTACAGCTGTGAGCGTACTACGGCCGGCACCTCTTGGCTATGCCCGCACGCTGATCGTATATAAACATCCCCATTGCAGAAGGGCCTATACAGACGCACCCACGTGCCCACTATGCCGCCTAAGCCGTCCACCTCATGGATGGACCTTATCAACCGAGTCGAGGCTTTCAAGTTCCGCAACACGCTGCTGGCGTTCGAGTACTCGCTCGGCGTGAAGCACGACGCCATGACGACCTGCACTATCCGCGAGGAGCCGCGAGGAGCCGCGTCCCGCGGAGGATTGCGAGTACGAGCAGCCCAGCATGTCGCTGTAAGACCACCCGCAAGTATGCCGCAGCTACGCTGTGGATTTCCTTTCAGGTGCTACGAGACATCGTACCAACGGTCAGCAGAGAGCGTGTCCGGCGTGACCATGTGCGACGGCATCTCGACCATTTGGCTCTATGCCGAGTACACTACAGACCGTCCTGATAGCATGAGGGGACGCTTGCCTGACGCTAGCGTTGTGCAGCATCGACGAGCGCATCAACAAATTCCTGGCACTCGATGAGTACGCCGAGAAGTACGACCACCCCCTCCACTCGTTTGGGAGGCGGGAGAAGGCTCGCGCGTTAGAGGTCGTGCTCACGCTGAGCCTTGTCATATCATCCTAGTGAGTATGTGCTCATATACACAGAATGAGGGGCTGAACTCTTCCGCTACGACTCGCTCAGAGCCCGAAAGATATGCAATCTCAGCGGGACGTAAGTAGACTCGGAGTGGTTCGTCATCTTCGAGCTATAGTTTTCAGCTCTTTGCTTTGGGCTTTGGTACATGATAGCTGAAGAGGCTCACGATCGGAACACGCACTCTACTCACTCTCGGGCTAGCGATGGCGTCCGGCAACGTGAACACCAAGGCAGAGCAAAAGGCTCCACATTCCGATCCATGCATATTACACATGTTAACACAGTGCCTAAAACCCCTGCCAGATAAAACGTCCCCTCATATACATCATCAGCACCCCATCTCGACGCCGTTATACGGCCCATCGTGGTTGCTCTCATCGCCCTCGAAAATGTTCGGCACGTCCCCGACGGTGCACTCGTCGCTCGAATTGTCCTGCCCGGGGCACGCGACCCACGCGTTCGAGTCCTGGATGTGCAGCTCCCCAGAGGGGTGGTGGAACCCGAGGAACATCCCGGGCAGGATCGGCACAAAGTCCTCCTTGTTGTTGATGTGCGTGACCGAGATCGGCTGCGCGTCGACGTAGTTCGCGAACGCCTGGTTCCCGACGCGCGGGAGCCCGTATCCGATGAACGACACCTTCGCCGTCGGGATGTGCAGCGGCAGGAAGAGCGCGTCGAGCAGCGATATCGCCGCGCCTAGGAACATTCTCGTCAGTTGGCGAACTTGATACCAGAGATGCTGTGAGGTGAGACTAACCGAGCGAGTGGCCGGTGGTGACGACGTTGTTCGTCCCGTACGTGGTCATTGCCTGCTGCACAGCCTGTAACACGGCGTTCGCCGTGCTGTGCTCCGGTGAGTTACCACTCGGTGTACCACACGACAGAGCAACTCACTTGGCCTGTGCGCCAGCGAACCCACTGTGCGCCTCAACTGAGGAGCTAACACCAGGGAACAATGCGGCGCTCAGCGTGGTTTTGGCGATGTCTACGTCCTCGATCAGAGGCAAGCTGGCACGAAAGTCCATAGTTAGCACCAAGTTAAGCGCATATGTGCCTAGTTGATTAACTCACATCTCGCTGGTGTCCGTGCCCTGGTGGGAGACGACCACTGTGTTAAGGTCGGGATCAAACCCAACAAACCCTGTGCGCATAACGTTCTGTCAAACTCTCGCCCCACGAAGCGGCTGACCGGGTCTGGACTTACAGAACTGAACCTTGTCCCCGTCCCCTCCTGCCGCCACGGGCTTGAAGCTGGGGTTCGCCAGGCAGTTCGCGCCGCAGGTCCAGGTCAACGTCTTAGACGCTGCACAGTATCCCGCGCTCGCGAAAAACGAGTACGGCGTGAACGAGTCGATCTCGGCGGTGGACACCGTAGTGATCGACTGCCGCCGCACGAAATCCGCGACCTCCGGGACGGTTGCAGGTGCCGCTGACGCAAAGTGGCAGAGGCTAAGACCGACCAGCGCGGCCTTGAGCCACAGACTGCGAGACGCGAAGGACATGGTGTTGGCAGAGGTGGGCGGGCGTGGCACAGAGTGGATGCAGCGAGCAGAACGCGCAGGTGCGAGTGCGGGTGCTAGTGCGGACGCCCGTTACCGGCAGGCGGGGCGCGAACAGGAGTACTTATCCGAATCGGCGAGCGAACGAACGTTGTGGTACCCGGAGGGGTGATTCTTATACCGGTCAGTCTGGTAGCGCTTCCCTCCCCTGTCACGCACATGTGTCGATCTATCTGTCGTTCGCGCGGAGCTGCATCGTCCGACCACGCGGTTCTGTCAAGGCACCTTGTGCGTTTCTGTGCGCGCCAATGTCAGTGTTGGGTGGAACGAGCGTATCGTGGGCTGGTCGGCATGGAACGAAACCCATTCCCCGGTGGTAGGCGATGCGAGTGTGAATGGACCTGCCATCCGTGGAGCAGAGGCGTCGCGGTAACCACGACGGATGCCTCACATGTCACAGCTGGTATAGTATGTCAGCCTGTGGCAGCCTACGATGGCTGCGCTTGTACCATCGGGCCAAAATAGACTCTGATCCGTACCCCGTACATGGACGTCAGTTGACTTCCGTTGGAACCCATATCAGAGCTCACAGGAAGTTGCAAGGGTCCGAGGAGAACACCCACCGAACGGGCTCAACCTGTGCTGCTCGGGTCCGGAAGAGCGTATTGAGTTCCGTTGTGATACTACTGATAGGATTGGCAGTATGCATATGTCAGCTGCGTCTTACTAATATTAGAGCTATGCAACAAAGTGGAGAGACCTGCCATCGTACGTCTCAACGGCTATGCGCATCCTATTCCGGTCAGCGATAAATCGATAGAGTGGGAGGTATGGGGCGATGTCATGTCAAAAAATAGAAGCCCACCGGCCTCCCAACTCTGCGGTCCTAGATCGGCCGCGGCAGGAACGGCACTCATACGGCCATTCTGCCGGAACGAATATGGGCAGCCGGGACTGACGAATACGAGTCGTACAATATGTACAATTTCCAGCTTGTTGCGGTGTTGCGGTGCTCCTCTGGAGTCCTCAGGCGACAGCGGCCTTGGGTATTTATAACTCATGTTAAAAGTCACTACGAACATCACTGGCAAGCAAGGTGAGGTCAACGCTAAAGTCGTTCTATTTCTAGCAAGTACCATTCGGTACCACTCACCTGTCTGCGCTAGCATGTCGCTATCATTAGTTACGAGCCGGGACACGACTCTCCAAGGATATCACGCACGTGGTCATGCATTCATGTGTTGCCCGATATTGAGGTAAGGTGCTCACCACACTACGCATGGTGCAAAGTGGTCACGGTAGTCGCGCTGCCAATATTGTATGAGCAGGTTGTCTGTGAGTACGGGAAAATTCTTCCCCGCGGCAATGCGTAGCTTGATAGCGTGGCAATAGAGGAAGCTGCCTGACAGCGGACTCTCCGGTCGCTGTCTCGGGTAAGCATTTGAGGCTGCAAATTCGACGAACACCTTGTGGACAACGCACCCTCATGATCATTGACGTGCGGGTCAAGCACAGCGAATTTTAGACCCATAAGGCATCGCTCACTCCCACGTATGCACGGAAAGAGGCTTCTCGTGGGTATGCGACCTGTACAGGTCCCCGGAGTCAGCAAAATCAACTGTCAGTGTTTGGCCGATAGAAAATTCTGCATGGGTACGGCCGGTACCAGACAAAGGGGGATCGTCGCCGCACCTAAAGCGTAAGCTCGGGAGTAGAGTAGCTTGGTTGACCGAAGCAACAAACAACCGTCAGTTTGCAGTATGTACCTGCGCAGTCCGGCGTACGCTCAGACTGCAACGGGTATAGTCAACCCTCATGTTGATCACCGTGTGCACCATCAAGCTTTAGCTCAGACTCAAACTTAGAGTGCTATAGCTGTGCACGCATATTGCGGGGCTTACTTCCCATACAAGTGCACACTGGCAAGACACGAGGCCATGCCTACGACTTGGCGTGTGCGCAGAATGTCGGAGACGCTGCCACAGTCATAGGACCGTCCGCGGGTCGGTGACACTATTGGCAGGGGAAATCGCGATCAGATACAATTGAAGTACATGGAAGTGAGTGGGTAGGTGACCGGAATACACGGTGACGCGTTTGCAGCCTCTCAGCGAAGGAATACAATGGAATAACCCCTTCGCCTTCTATAGTGACCGTATAGCCCCGCATGACTGTTTCGTCAGTTGACGAGCGTGCTTGTCAGTCGGAGATTCCACGGGGAGTCCATGTCGACCGTTGCGGATGCTGAGGACTTCCGGCTGCCCTCGTGCCGATCCTCGCATTGACGGATAAAGAACACCAAACGACGGGATGGGACCATCTGCTCGATTGCAGGCGGGATTTGCGACTGCGATGACCTGGCAAAGTTCACAGCTTGCATCCTCTACTTGAGGTAGAACATGATGTTGTACGCCCCGTTCGGCACCTGGGTGCAGTCGACCACCCTGACCTCCTTGACGTAACTAGTAGACAAAGAAATCATGAGAAATGAGTTTGAGGTCGACGCTCGCACACTTACCACGTTGCCAAGACGTCCCCAAGAGTGCGAAGTCGATCGAGGGTTCCCCGGACTCCACGATATGAAAGCGCATGCAGAGCGCAGTGTTCGTGGTCCTCCAAGTACTCAAGCAATTCGCCCACGCGCAATGGCTCGGCGATGCTAGCATATAGTCAGCGACTGCGCGGCGCTCGCAATTGTGCACACGAATACTTACTCGGCTTGGATGGCGCGCAGGACGTCGTGAACGGTGATTGCGTAGTCGCTCTGAAGCTTCGAGCTTCGCAGCTCTCGACCCCAGTCACCATCAGCAACACAGTGCTTTATTCCAGGGAACGTGGCATAGCTTCGCGCGCATAAAGGATGCACTATAGGAGCCGTATGTGAGCGTCTCGGGTAGCGCAGCTATACCGATCCAGGATGCGTACGTTTCTTGTCTACTTCCGGCGCCAAGTCTCCGTAGTAGTCCCGACGCAAGAGTTTGTTTGTCTCGATAGGAGCGGGCTCGCCTGCGACTGCGGCCTTGTGAGTGCGCAACGCGCATTCACGCATCATGTCGCCTACGATGGCGTGAGTAATATACTAAGCGAAAGGAGGACAGAGAAGCTCACGGTTCCGCTGAAGCAGCACCTCGCCACACGGATGCTTCGACGAGCCCTCGCAGAACCCGTCGACGGTGATGCATTCCACCGCGATGTCCTTCCACGACCGGACCGACGGGTGTTCGTCCGGGAACCTGCCGATGGCGCACATCGTGCAGACGTCCTCCCAGAACGCGTCGGGGTCCGCCACTGTGTCGTAGAGTGCAGCAAAGCGAGACGCGGCCTGGTAGAAGGAGACGTGCGTGCGCATGTCGGAGAGCGGGATAGAGTCTTTGACGAGGAGCCATATTTCGGGCGGGAGGGTGTTCATGGGCATGGCGGATGTCGCGGGAGGTGAGTGGGGGATGCATGGGGGGCAGGCCGGGTATTTGAGGGGACAAAGCCGCCGCGCGGTGGAGAAGTCTTTGAGGAGCACATCGTCGTGGGCGCGCGGGATAGGGCCAGCTCGGAGTCGAAGCCTCGGACTTCGTCCGAGACTGCAGCGGGCTTGGCTGCACGTGCGCCCGTGGGAAGGCGCTGATGACGAGGGCGCGACGGTCCTCGACTCCTTCCGACCCTCCACGTCCCACACACTCGCCCTCCCCCGCCCGCAATCTTCAGGCTGTTCTGTATATCCTCTATCTTCTGCGCAACCACCGGCACCCTCGAACCCAAACAGCTGCTGCGGTGTTTCTTTCGGCGCTACCCTCCGAACTCCGTAGCCCGCTATGCAGAATCTTTCTTCTCTTCTGCTTACAAACAAAGACTTCAGCCTTCTGTTCTCACCGCCCTCTATAAAACCGACGACGTCACTGGCTACAAAACTTCGGAGTGTCGCTGAGCACTCGCACTTTACAGCAACCGCAGGTGCTTCCAGGACCGCGACTTGGCCAGGCTGGTGCGCTCTTTCCGTACCGCGGGCTCTGCAGCTCACCTGGACTTGTCGAGGGCTCGTCAGGTCCGTCCACTACAGCGCCTTAGCGGTATGATTCTAGTCCCGTCAAACTTCGCGTATCCTTCATCATGTTGCCAAAAATATGTACTATAGATATGTTATGCAGCGTGCACATCGCCGAGGCCTTCCTCGCCGGTCGAACCCACCGAGCATCGCCCCAAACTTCCTGAATACCTCCGCAGCCTTGAACGGCCTCATCAATATCAAGTTCTTTATCTCTTGACGAGGGCGTGTCTGCCAGTTCCATCGCTTGTTCCTGTTCTTGCGGAGGCCGTGGCCCACTGGACTCTAGGAATGACCTCATCACGAACGACCGCATCTTCTGCTCCGTCTCGCTTACGCGAACTCGAACTCGACGCGCTCGCGGACCCCGTCGTTCCCGGCCCTGCACAGTGCACACTCTTCCTGCAGGCACAGGTACACTGGGGGCCCCGCCATGCCGAACGCCGTTATCCATCGGACGCATGCGCAGCCCTCGACGAGCCCTTGAGCACTTCTGACATGTAGAGCGCCTCCGACAGGTCGCGGCCAACCACCCACCGGTCGCCGAGACGGCGGAAAAAGACCTGCAGCTGAATCATGCGGACAACCTCGCAGATTTGCGTTCTGCCCCTTGCACCTGCCAGAGCACAAGTGAGTGGACGTAAGCCTCTATCTCCACTACTTGGCATTTCGGGCGGTACTCCTAAGGGACCTGTAGTGCTTCTGCATGTTCGAGACCGACCGACCGCAGCGCGGCGTTTCCTCTTATGAGCCGGACAGAAAAAGTAGCGATCTCGCACGACCATGTAACATAATGTATCATGACTACGCCGTGTTAATTCTACGCTTGTTCTTCCTGCAGCTCGCTGCTTTGCCAGATACTCTTCAGCGTTGGTAGCTATCTCAACACAATCATACTCCGCTGCACGAACTTAGGTTGACATGCATCATAGATCCAAGGAGCAGCGTATTGAGACCAAATTATGCGCAATCCAGTTGGCTTCTACACCCCCCATGCGCTTCTACACAACAAACTTAGAGCAGCGTGTCGACAATGGCAACATCGCGCCTAGGTGTGGCCGACGATCGGGACGGGCGCATACGGCTCCTCGAGGTACTTGATCTCCTCCTCCGTGAGCGTCACCTGGAGCGCGCCTAGGATGTCCTCTAGGTTCTTCAGGCTCGTCGTCCCGATGATGGGCGCGGTCACGCCCGGCTTGGCGAGGATCCACGCGGTCGCGATCTGCGCCATGCTCGCGCTCTTCTTCTTCGACAGCTCCTCCACCCTGCGGCAGCGTCAGTATGGTTATCGTGTCCGGGATCAAAGTAGAGGTGGACGGACCGGTTGACGATGGCGGGGATGGCGGGGATGTTGAAGAGATTCAGGTACCCGTCGGTCTTCGAGCGCAGCGTCTCAGTCTTTAGCGGGTGCGTGAGCAGGCCGCGGCCGAGGGGCGACCAGGGGATCGCGCCCACGCCGAAGTGCTGTCGGAGTCGATGCCCAAGTAAGACTCTTCTGTCAGCATACACGCATAAAATGAGGGATGCGTACCTGGAGAGTCGGGATCATCTCGCGCTCCTCCTCGCGGTAGACCAAGCTGTAGTGGTTCTGCATCGAGATGAAGGGCGTGAGGTTGTGGGTGATCGCGTAGTCTGTTGCAGCCGGTGAGTGATTTACCCAGGAAGCGCAGGCCATGGATACGTACTCTGCATGAGGTGGACTGTCGCTCAATGTCAGCGCAAAGCGCGAGCGAAGGGGATCGTGTGCGAGACTCACACTGGTACGCGTAGCAGGAGCTCATGCCGATGTAACGCACGTAGCCAGCTTTGACGACATCGTGGAGAGCTTGCATCTATATCAAGGAAACGGCTTCAGTAGGTTTTCTACAAGGTCGAAGTACTGGATACTACATACCGTCTCCTCGATCGGAGTGTCGTAATCAAAGCGGTGGCCTGTCCAACCTGATTGTCAGTGTTTTGTTCCACGCAAAGAGACGCGACGTTGCTTACACTGCAGCACATCGATGTACTCGAGCTGCAGGCTCTTCAGGCTCTCCTTCACCGAGTCGAAGATGTGCTATTATGTACCCAGTCAGCATCGTAGACTCCTCGGCCAAGCGATCTGGGCTCACCTTGCGGCTCAGCCCCTTTTGGTTGATGATACCGTGCTCCGCCGCTTCCGCATCGTCACCACGCCAAAGGACCGTGCTGATATCCTTCGGCTTCGGGAAGTACAGCTATGCAAATAATGGATATCAGAAAGGTCTCGGACATGCTGAAACTGCGGGCACAGGAGCGAACCTTGGTCATGATGACAAGCTCCTCACGCGGGAGGTTGAACTGCCTGATCGCCTTGCCGATGATGGCCTCGGAGAGTCCGTTCGAGTACAACTGTAGCGGCAAACCTGTCAGAATTCTGGGGCTGACGCCTAGCCCCCGCAGAGGCGGCACTCACGTTCGCGGTATCGAAGGTCGTGATGCCGTGGTCATACCTAGCGGTCCGATGCCACAAAGTCAGCGATTGGCATCAAGTCGCAGGACGTGAGAGAGCCAACGTACGCGAACTTAATGTGCTTCAAGCCCTCCTCCTCGCCCAGCACCCACTCTTGCCACTCGGGGCTGCCATATGACATGCATCCAAGGATGATCCTCGAGACCTTAAGGCCAGACTTGCCGAGGCGCACTGTCCGCGGTTGCGTTAAGCAATGCTAGGCGAAGGAGACACGGGTTCAATATCGCTGACCGTACTGCATCTTGTTCGTAGTCTTTTCAGTGGACATCTTTGAATGAGGTGTTTGGTCTGTGTAGATGTTTGGGTTCGATATGCACGGGGTGTTGTGTTGACCTTGCCCACCCCGACGCGCGACCTATATATGCGCTGCGCCATGTTCGCCCCGCTCCCTGGATAGCCAGACCGACTGAGTCAGGCGCTCTGCTGAGGTGTTGTAGGGTGCTGTTGTTCGACGTCGATCCCTACGCCGCCCGCGGACGATGCTTCGCACGAGCGCCAGGCGGGATAGGGCGGCCACGAGCGGTGCGGAGCCGCCCGTCCTCTTCTGATTTCGTGTTGCCGCACCTGCGTGCGACTGCGTGGCCGACCGGCGGAGGGGCACGATGGCTGATAAGTACGTGAACGCGAAGGACATAGCAGCTATCGGCGGTGTTCAGGAGTGCTGTTGCTAGAACTTGCTTCCTGTCGCATCATCAGTGTTGGAGTCCGAGGCCGACGGGATTGTTTGAGCACCTATGCGGTGCTGCTATAAACGTATCCGTATCTCTAAGACAAGCACAGCTATGTTCTAGCCAAGAGATTGCCGAAATCTTCGATTCACAACAGAGAGAGAGTGGATAACTTGGAGGGGCACGATACCGATCGGGATCAAGCTGGTTTCGCAGCCATGGTCCCACCACGCACCATACAAGCACTTCAGAGGACCACCACAATTTTCTCGCCGCTCACCTTCCCCTCCTCTAGATATTTCAGTCCGTCTGGGATCCCAGCGAGCCCCCCTTCCAAAAACTTCAATGGATTCGGCCTGAGACGGCCCTGCTCGATGAGCCGCGGGATCATGGCCACCGAGTTGACCATTTGCGCTGTGTCCTCGGGCGAGACTGGGAAGTGCGCGCCGGGCTTGTCGAAAGCTTGTCCGAGCCCCGTGCACACCAGAGTAACTGCGCAAAATTCAGGAGATCAGTAAAATGCCGTATAATGTTAGAAGCTTCACGGCGCCTACAAGACAGATCGACATCCGCTCGCACCCTCGTCTTATTCGCCCAGAGCAGGGTAATCAGCTTGCCCCCGGCAGGCCCGAAGACCCGCTGCGAGAGCTCCTGCGTCTCCGGCAGGCCGATCGCGTCGAGACCGTATTGGATCGAGTTGCCGGTAGCGGCCTTGATCTTGTCCACGACGTCGACGTCATGATAGTCAAAGACAGCCGTCGCGCCCATCGATTTCAACAGGTCGAAGTTGCGCGGGGAGGATGTAGTGATGACTTTAAACCCTGACGCACGAGCGAACTGGATGGCGAACTGGCCGCATGATGCTGCGGAAGGTGAGCAAGGTCGATATCTGAGAATGATGGCACTTACAACTTCCGCCGTACACGAAGACCCATTCCTCCTTCTCGAATGTAAAATCACCTGGTTCAGGGAGCTCAAGCCTGCCCTTGTGGTAAAACGCTTGGGCGATCGTGTAGGTTCTATCGCAGCGTCAGCAGACGTCCATTTCCGTCGGCGACGCGCCATGGACCGACCCAATGCTTATAGTCGCAGCCTCTTCGAAGGACATGCTCTCCGGGATCGGCCACACGAGGTTCGCAGTGCTCTTCGCATACTCTGCGAACGCACCGTGTTCGGCATCGTTGCCGCCATGCACGAATGCCGCGACGCGCTCGCCAACCTTGCGTGTTGCAACATTCTTGCCGACCTGCTCTATCACTCCGGCCAGGTCGCAGCCGAGGACTGTTCCTGCGGTTGGGGTGAACTCGAGGGCTAAATTCATAGTTCAGCGGGTGCTTGGCTGTGAGTCGTGGTGGTGACGCTTACCTCGCAGGTCCGGAGGGCCAAGCGCAACGGCGATGACCCGGATGAGAACTTCGTTCTCGCATATGGCGGGAACTGGATGATCCTGGACGGAGGTCGTCTTGTACTGCAGATGACGGTCAGCGCTAGGTAGACGAGGTCACATCACGGGACCTACGGGGTGGACTACAAGTGCCTTCATAAACTTTGGTATAGTGGAAGCAGACATTGCGAATAGAAGTCAAATGACCTTCAGAGGTGAGTCTGTACTCTGCAGTCCTGCGGACATGGTCTATATACACAACGCCCACCGGGCGCTCGGTTGAGCGCAGGAGTTTTCTGAAGACATCGGGTCCGGTTTGTTGCCAAATCGCTGGCCATGCCGTCAGACGGAGAGGTGACTCACGCTTACAACCACCTGGGTTGGGGGTCATTTACCGTGCGTGATCACCAGTGGGCGGCCTTTGGGAATACGGAAGGATACGTGCCGCTCGAAAGTGGCCTGATTTCAACTTTCATAGAGTCAACAATCCCACTGGGGGGACTCGCGGCTAATAGAACCTGAGGTAACATGCACCTGCTATGCATGCTGACTATGCCCCCAAGCAGTTGCAGTGGTAAGAGAGCGGACGCTCCGTTCGCGAGTGTATGACGGACACACGGATGATGTGTCATCCGTCCAGTGAAGTGAGCTCAATGCACCGTGGCACGCGGCGCTCTGGCAAAACGGCGGCAACTCACCGTCATAGTGCAGCGTAATCTTGCGTTCGGAAGGGCCGTAGGCCAATCAGTGCCGTTCAGCCAGAGGAAGCGTGTTGGGCAGGTCCGCGAGGGAGGGCACGCCGGGAGGTGTATTCGTACCGCCCCGGCAACTCGAGCGCTATGACCGTACTAGTGCTGGCTCTCGCCCTCGGCTGGTGTCCATCGGAAGCTTAGTGACTGCAAGCGTACCGCCAGAGATGACACGCGTAGCACTCGGTTTTCTTCGTATACACAGCGTCGATGTCGTGGTAAGAGGAAAGCGCTAGTGAACGTTCTCCAAAAAAGGCGCCGCGCCACAGCGATACTGAACGCCTCGGCAAGCGCCGCTCCAGGCCTGACAGGCGCTCGTTTGCATCGAGATTCGAAAACTAACAGTCGATACTCGGCGTACGGCTTGGACCTCAGAAAATATCAGATTGAGCGTTCCTGTAGAAATGTGCTTCATATTGCAAAAAAAAATCTTTCCCATGCACGCTGCGGGAAACGACCTACTAGGACACGCAGCAGGCTGCAGTGCCGCCCTCAGTGCACGTTTCTGTCCGGAGTATACGCATCAAACAAACAACCAAAATTGATTGGTAGAAGTTCATATCATAAACGCGTAGTAGTACACTGGCATGGCATATCGCAGCCAAACATCTGAGTCTGAGCCACAGTCACGAACCATTCTCGTCTATATCCGCCGTGAGGACCTTCTCCGGAGATATCAACTCCCAGACCCCGGACTCGCTTAGAGAGAGACCGGGAGACACCCGATGGAAATCAGGCCGCCCTATACGAGGTACTACATGTGAGCAGACCGTCATCGACGCCGAGTACGAAGAGCAGCACGTACCACGGCGTTGTCCTCGCAGCACACGACGTTGGAATCGCATTCGCCGCCGCCGACGCCAATGACGCTGATCGGCGAGCAACCAAGGCCCAAGAGGACATCGACGCCTTGCACGACGAGGCCGAGAAGGCCCAAGATCGCGGCGCCTTCGGCAGAGCCGGCCTATGGAGAAAGACTGGAGTTAGGATCGGTGTGTGCGCTGCAGAAAACGGAGTGGCTTACGCTCGGAGTGGAGGCGCAGCACTGGATGGGGCCGGTGTCGCAAGAACTACTGTCGGTTGGGGTCGATGCTGGCGCAGTGACCGTGACCGTCTTGGTCTGAGTCGGGGTCGGGGTCGTGTTCCACCGCTTCCCGTTGGGGGTGGCGGCAGCAAGGAGTACGAGGGAGGCAAACGTGAACGTGACAGAAAGTTTGGCGAACATGGTTGCGAGAGTTGTGCGGGGAGCTGAGAGCTGAGCTGGAGAGTTGGAGGCGTTTGAGATGGGAGCTGGAGAGTGATACTGCTGCTTGGAGAGGAGAGCAGCGAGCAGGAGGGCCTTTATACCCTGAGGACAGCCTCGGACGCGCAAGTCCATGACGGGAGGTGACGCGTTCTTAGTACCCGGAGCGCCTGCTCCTAGCGACGCCAATCTCCCGTATGTTTTGACGTGCGAGTCGAAGTGAATACTTACGGGCGGCGAAAGGCCGCGTGTCAGCCGCAATAGCTGCACGATCGGAGGGGAAGAGTGATCATGAGGACGTCCCGAAGGCGTTGAGTGCAGTCGAGGTCCTGGCGACGCCCCTAGCTGGAATGGCGCTTCTTCTCGCAAAGGATCTAAGGAAACACCATCGGAGGGCGAGGGGGTCGCGAAGAATCCGTCCAATGTCCGCCCGTGTTCACGCGGGCGTTGCTGCCGTACGTTCAAAATTTGCAGTTGACCCTAGCTCTTAGATTCTTCATGAGAGCTTCAACATGATTCTTGAATTTAATCACGGTATAGACAGCTTCTGTGATGAACGTTACATGGAACAGTACCTTGGCTGGTGCGTTGTGCTCACTTACCTCGAGCGTGGAGGGGTGCAGAGGACAGCGCGCACCGAGGTGTTCTTGCTTGCTATGCCGATGGGCCGAGCGGTTAAGTTGCCGCGCGCTGTATTGAGGGCGCTGTCGCGTAGTTCCATTACATGCAGGTCAACAATAGACAAGCGGCAGAGTAAGTATGCGAGCAAAAAGGGCAAATAAACGCCGTGGAACCCGGTACCGTGGAGGCTGCGCTGCGACTGGGCGCTGATCGCCAGCCCCAAACGGGCCATGACATTGTACGGGACGTCTTCCCAGCCGGCACTGACGTACCACTTACTCCTCTTCCAATACCAATACTTTGCACATACCTACAGTTGCCGGTCCCTGACATGCGACAGCCTCCTGGTCCCCGGCTCAGGCTGACCACTCCGAGTCATGCGACGACTCCATATCCAAATCGCGAATATTTTTGCTCCCTCCAGTCGACCGCCGCTGCAGTATGATCCAGTCGGACACAGCCCTCACACTGGCATCCGCTTCGAGGTTTGACGCAGACATGATGAGGCACCGGCGAGAAACACTTCGCGGGAACAGGACGGACGTCAGCCATTCTGCGACTGACGCTGCAACGGAGATGATACGTGTATTTTTACGCACCGTCGTGATTGGCTCGGGGCGATGTCTCGTCCGCTGTATGTCCTGTCGACAGGCTGTTCTGAGCAGCGCTAGAACACCGGTCGCCCATCCTCTGCGCGGCATCTCCGACAGCGGACCCGTGGCACTGCCCGCAGACGGTGTAGGCCTGACTTGCTGTCACCTTCGTTCTGGGGCTCCACGCTCGTCACCGACAGTTCAAACATTCAAAAAAGACTCACGGGATGTCATATACGACGCAGGGGATGATCGTCTTCCCGCGGCCGAGCTGCACGTTGAAAGCACAGCCTGGCGCCCAGCGACGTGACCATCCGCGTATGTTCCGTGGAGTGCGGTCGGAGCGTGTCTTCGACCTGGACAGGTCTCCTGCTGTGCATCCGAGTGTCCTTGTTCATCGATACCTCGCTGACCGGTGACCACCGAAGCCATGCATACTATCCCACCCACCAGACCTGCCCGTCAGTTCTCCGATGGCACTGTGGTGCGCGCAACGCGTCGCGCTCATCGTCGCGGCACTTCGTCGCCGATAGGTGCAAGGGTCAGTGTGCATTGGCTTTATACAGTAAGCCGCGTGCATGTAGCCTGTATGAGCGATTCTGCCAACTAGACTTCAGCTCCACGAATCATCCGGCCTTCGCGGCCCTGATCTGCGTGGAGCCCCCTCCGGATTATTGGCCCCGGTAGAAGGTACTTTAAGATGTCACGGCGGACGCGCGCACGTCTGCGAACGTTGGGAGATGTATGACACAATACCCTGTCCTCGCCGGCAGCGCTTTTATGCCGTGCTAAGTGAAAATGCGACAACTAGTTGAGTGTAGCGGATCGCGTTCAAATCAGAGCGGCAGTGGATACGCACGAGGGAGGGATGAAGTTGGAAGGCGGATTCGGAAGTCGTGCCGTGCTATAGAGAACGATCATTTAGGCGAGGTGAATGTACGGTAAGGTATCGAGCATATGTCGGAGTCGCCTGAAATCAAGGTACTTTATTCTATGTGATAGTGTAGGTGGCAGCGGAAGGTTGTTCAGTCCTCCTGGAGGTTGGGAATGAACATTGGGGCGCCGTTGATGACAGTCCCATCGTAATAGAATTCGTTGATATGGCTGAATTGTAACATTTCCGTTAGTATGCAAACATTGAGAACACGCGCAATAGGCCACGTACCATTCGTTGAGCGCGTCGCGCAAAGTGTGGAACCGAGCGTACACGTCCTCTTTGGTCAGTCCGTTCGAGTTGAAAGATAGGTTGAGGTGGTGCGCGAGCTGGCTTTGCTCATCCTCGGTCAGGCGAAGATCCAGACTAGAGGACAGAGAAGACGCGTTAGCAACCCTCATGCGCCTCGGCGGACATCACATCTTAGCACAGTACGCACTCAGCGTATATCGTGGTCACGACGTCGAGCACAGTCACTCCAGTCCGCCTCTTCACAATCTCCTCAGTGAATTCGTGCCCACCCATCTCCCCGACGCAGATCCTGTTGACGGGGATGTCGGTAGCGAAGCTCCGTTGCACGAGCAGGTGGTCCTGCAGCAGGGCACTTCCGCCGTACACTTCTTCCGCTTCGTTTAGCGGGCGAAGCAGCGTGTCCTCGCGCACGCTGTAGTATCCGCCCGAGGGCCGGTCACGGAACTTGATGCCGGCGAGGACGCGGTGCGGGATAAGGTGCGGGGGGTCGTCCTCGCTCTCGTCGTCGCCCGCGTTGTCGACGTCCATAGGTGCGCTTGAGAGACCTTCGTCGGACTCAGAGTCCGAGGCGGTGTACAAGTCGTCTTTCCAGTCGGAGAACACAGTGAGGGGCTTGAACCAGCCCGCTACGCGTTCCATGCGCCGACCTAATTACACGGGCTGGGTATAAATCTCGCGACAGGAGCTGCACGATACTTACTGTTATAGTTGAGCAGCCCTTCCCCGCAACGCGGATGCTTGCAGAACCCATCCTTCTCGATAACCTCCACAGCGATATCGCGCCAGCAGTGCGGGTCCTCGAGATAGTCCTTGTTCAGCGCGCCGATGCCGCTATGCCAGCACACGCGCCGCCAGAAGTCGTCGTCATTCTTCTCCGAGTCGTACATCGCAGTTATGCGAGGGTGCGTCTTGTAAAAGCAGACATGGGTGCGTATGTCGCCGAGCGGGATGGTAGCCCTTATGACCAGGAAGATTTCGAGTGGGAAGGGGCGTTTGAACGGCGTGCTTGGGATCAAGGGCCGCGCGAGAGACATTGTGCACTCAGGAGTCAACAGCTTGCGATGGGGGACACGAGAGAGAGGGAGAGAGAGAGCGCACGAGGGTTGCGGTCAAGCGCTGGATGTGCGCGACCGCGTTTCGCCTCCAGCCGAGTCAGGTGATCGTATCGCGGGTACGCGTCTGCCAGCGTCGACAAACGCTTGGGAGCTATTTGGGAACCGCGACGCAAGTATTCGAGGTTATGTAGGAACTACCCGACTAATCCCAGGCCCCATACAACAATATAACAAGCATGAAACTCGTGGTTCGGGGGAAAGCACACTGCTCGTCCATCACCGCAGAACTCCCGCTTAGGCTAGAGTTGGTAAAACGCGAAAGCAGGCCCATGACTAGTGGCCTCCTGATACTCGAGACTCACAAGAGGACTAGTCATGCGGACGACAGCCAAACATGAGAACGTGGGCTTTACATGAGGCGAACAGACGTACCATATTGAGAAGATGGACCGAGCACTGCGCATCATGCTGAACACATGCTCGAGCGGCCAATCCTTCGGAACGCATTGGGAGTGTGAACAGACGTGCTCCCTCGCCTCGTCCACCTCCAGGGGAGCGTCCAACCTGCATCCCATATGTTTCAATATATGCCGCGTAGTGGGGCGATATTTGTCAGTTTTCGCTCACCCTTCATGGATCGCGGATACGATGTCCAGCACGGTGATCGGTCCCATTCGCATTATGATAAAACTAGGCAAGGACCGCCCCGTGAGGTGCAGTAGCATCACTGAGTCTACCGGGGGGAACGTGGCGAAGCTCCCGGTCACGAGCGGGTGCTCTGCGAGGTACATTCCTGGATAGTCGTCGGGGCGATGCGTATAGCCGAGGGCGACTCCTCTACGCTGCGGGTCCCCAGGAGCGCGAAGGTGTGCATCGTCTTCAGCCCGGTACCGGCGAAAGACATCGCTGAACTGCCTAAATTCGATATGCTCGAAGACCTGATGGGCGGTGAGCGGCGCAAGGGAGTCCTCGTCGCTACGGCTGTGGATCGGTTTGAAGACTTGAACGTCTTCCTGAACCTCACGCATACAGCCTCCTGCAATAAGACGTGTAAGGCTGCGGACCATACAATGTGAGCAAGACGAGATCGCCGCTTACGGTTATACTCCAAGAGCGCCTCTCCGCAATGCGGGTGAGTGCAGAACCCGTCCCGAGTGATATGGTCGACGGCGACATCCCGCCAGGGAGACGGGCGCTTTGAATGCGACTCAATCTCGTCCACCATTTCTTCGTCCTCGCCCTCGGATTCGGGGTCCAAGAGACCGCCACCGGTGAGGCCGTTGTTCCAGCAGGCGAGTCGCCAGAAAGCGTCTGGACGCTTCCCGGAGTCATAGAGAGCCGCAACCTTAGGACTGCTGAGGTAGAAGCAGACATGCGTCCGGAGATCCCAATCTTCGACGAGCTCTTTGATAATGAGCAGCAGCTCCGGAGGGAAGTCGAAGTCCTCTATCGGCTGGGCCATGGCAAACGCGGCGAGCGAAAATGCTCAGGTAAACTTGTACGAAGCCCGAGCGAAGGGGAAGCCGGTCAGTGGTGGTCGCTGCCAAAGAGCTTCAAATCCGATAGCGAAAATTTAAGCAGCCCTTGGCGGGGGCGCTTCTCGTCAGTACCGTACGCATATGCTGCCTGTTATGAGACCAGGGTCATGGAGGATACCAGATCCATACTGCTGGACAAGCGCTCGGGCATATCGGTAAATCCCTGCCATGTGCATGATGGGTGCCTATCTCGATTTGGTAGTGTTGTGGTTCGTCGCTGACTCGCGCGCAAGTGCGTCAATAGCAGGTAACGCAGCCTTAATGGGCAAATCGGATGCCTATATCGATGCATAATGCTAACGCGCGACACGAAGCTCAAGGGGATATACTATACATTTGGCACAACAAACGCGCTGGAAAATCGACTTGAATTCCGGCCATGACTCGCTACGTCAACATCCTCCGGAATTCACCCCATTCTCGCCTCCGCGCCCATACTCTCGAAGGCCTCGTTGAGAACTTCGAATTGCAATTCGGTGATGGTCTCCTCCCTGAGCCACGAGTTCAACAGCAGCTTGCGCCGCTTCGACGGGAACTCGGCGAAGCCGTCTAGCGCCGCGCCGTCAACGATGCCCTTCGATACGAAGACCGAGAGCAGGCTGGTCTGCTCAGGACTCAGGGCGCCCAGAAAATCGAACACTGGGCCGCGTTTATCGGTCCTCCCTGGTGCGTCCTGCCTCGACTGGAGAGGTCCCGTGGCGGTCAGCGAGCGGGCTGAGGACTCGACGGGCGCGGGGCGAAGTCCGAGTCCGGAGGTCCGGCACATCTGAGTGGTGGAAATGCGGTCGCCTGGGTTGGTGGAGCCGCTCGAGGGCTGGACCTGTACTTGCGCGTCGGGCTCGTGGTGCCTTTGAATGTGCTGGAATTGACAGGGGTGGTACTCTTGAGATACAGGCGGACGATGACGTAGTGAAAACATGTAACGAACCGAGTAGTGTAAATCCGATGGACCCGCATCCCTGCTGGAGTCGACGATTCCGCCTGAGCCAGTCGCCCCCCTCGAATCATCGCGTCGTGGCGACATTGACGCAGTTTGCACTCTGCGATTCTCGCCTTCGACCAATGCAGGCTAGCGACGTGTCTTGTATCAGCACTAGACGCTACCGACAGGGGACACAATCTTACTGCCTGGCCCTCCCAATGTATGAGGCCATTCGTTGTATACTTCTTCCTGTGACGGTGTTCGCGCACAATCGCAATGATCGGCCATACGTTCTCATATGCATTCATGAACGGGAACTCGCGCGTGACCTGGAGTAGGTTCGTCGCCGGGTCAATCAGGCGATAGCGTAGTGACTCACGATGTCCACAATCTTCCGCAAGCCAGGGCATTTTTCCGTGACATACTTCATATGAAATTCCTTTTCAACCTCCTCGTTGAGAGTGGCGATCCTCGCCTGCCAATCATTCCCGCATATAGCGGTATGTCATGAACACGTCGTGGCGAGCAACAGTAATTGGTGTAATGGAGTATGTACGCACCACCACTTTACAGAACAGTCTCAGGTCGCGGCCCGTGCGTGCGAGCGCCATCTGGTGCGCCAAATTTCCGGGGGTCATGTCGGCGCCCAAGTAGTGCGAGATCCTGGCTGGCTTAGGGATCTCCCCAGGTCGATCTGTTTCTGGGCGATGAGAGACTGTTCATATGAGGCGAGCTGCGAGAACTCCGTACCCTGCCAGTGCTCAACGGGGTTCGGCGGATCACCATCGAGCTGGGCCATCTCAGGGCAGAAAAGGGGTTCGTGTGACGGTAGCGGCGGGTACGACGGAGTGGGGGGGACGAAGTCTAGCCATGAATCAGCATGCAAGTTATGGGCGGGTGTAGGCCGGCGATTAGCGGGAACGCTAACACCTTCGTCGGGGGCTACGGGCACATGTCCTCCAATTGTGGGAGGAGAAGGTCCGTTCTCCGTTGACTCCACGCTTGACGGAAGAACAGAATACCTTCGTTCTTCCTGGTTGCACTTCAGGTCCTCAGACTTGCCCGCGGTCGCAATGGCAAGGTCGGCATGTCCGTACAGAACCGCAGTGCTACGGAACCCTGATGCGGAATCAGTGTATTTGGATGACCACATGGACAGTCCCGATCACTGTTCGCCCGGGAGATGTTAGGAAGGCTTGAGCATCGTTGGCAGCTGGCCCTGTGGAGTGAGAGTACTAGTAGACGAATGCGCTTTGATATCACAGGCGCCCCGCTCACCGGACGATGTCTGGGTGTTTTTAATGCTGTAGGCAAGTCGTAGTTGCTAGAGGTGAAGTTTATAAAAGGTGAGGAGGCGATATGCAGCCATGGGTCCGCGCCGTGCTATATGTTGCGGCCAGATAACAGGGGTGATGGCGAGAAGGCGGTGCTAGAGCTAGGGTTTGACAAATTGATATGCCCTCCAAACTGAGTAGATAAGTTGCACGTCGCTGCAGTGCAAAAAAATACAAATGCAGCAGTCGTCCTCCTTTGGCCTGAGATGAGTCGCCTCGTTCTGCCGCGCCGCATTTACTGCGGCTTCCGCGAACGACCGCAGCACCTCCCAAACAACACCGCCGCGCTAGCACGAGAGTGCAGAGTGAAAGTGGAGAGATGCCCACAATGTATATAACGGCTACCTCGGTAGCCGAGAGCCGTGAGATAGGCGGGTCGTAGAGAGCTGCAGTGGAGAAGCAGACGAATTTAACGTTATTGGGCGCTCCGTCGGTTGTGCACACCGAAGTTGCCAATCTTCCTCGCTCGGCGAAGAGCGTCCTGCCGAAGGCCGGGGATGGCTGACTGGTAGACCTGCCGCCTCGTGGTATAAGCAATCCGTGGACAGCACGGGGAATTACCGCCCGATATTACAAAAGAGGCCTACGCCTAGAGGCTACTCGATGATGCTTAATTCTCGGGTCCGCGTCCGCGCGAAATCGTCCTTGTACGTATTCCATATCCTGCGCACCGCCTTTAACGGACGTCGACGCCACAGGAAGCCGAAGAGAAACACGCACCACATCAGCTCGTCTATGTATTGCTCCTGCACATGCCGGATCTCTTCTAGACTGGGCTTGTCGCACTGGACGACGTGTATGGGACGGCCAACTTCGCGCAGCGCGCAGTCAGTGTCAGAGAACCTCGGCGGAATCTTCACGAAGTCACTCACTGACTGCTACGATCCGTTTACGGTACGGCATAAGGCCGAGGTTATCTGGCACGACAGCAGATATTAGCGCGCTCCTAGAGGAGAAGGGCGGGCGGGCACACAATTCAAGAGACCCCTGCCGTGGAAGAGCGGGAGGGTAAACCCGAAGACGTTCTGGAACTTCTTTTGCAGCGTATACAGCGTTGTTCCCTTCTCGTTCGGCATCTGCTGGAAAATCTGCATGCCGTACCGGTGAGTGTATACCCAAAGCAGCTCTTCAGGGCGAGACGTACGTCGTTCTCTCCGAACGAGAACACGGGGACCAAGTCGGCACTGCATAGAAGAAGTGTCAATATGGCGCAAGACTGTTGCGAGATGTATATCGACTCACCCATGTTGAATGGCAATCTTGATGAACCCCAGCCTACGACAGCAACGTCATCTCCGTGCTTCATGTCCGTCGACACAATCACACTTACCTCTTCCGCAGAGTGAGATCCGCAGTGCCCGGATGCGCGCTGAGACTCTCGGCTGCCCCGCCCACAACGATGGTGATCGAGTTACCCGGGCCCTTCTTTAGTATATTCGAGCAGGACTGCTTCGATACCGAGCATATACCCATAGCGAGGATGATGTCGCGGTAAATCGGCATTCGGAAGTTGCTCGCGAGCGTGAGCAGGTGCGGGACGATGCCCGGGAACGCGGCGGAGAACCCGGTACCTATGAACAAGGTGTCATTAATTCATTATCAAGCAACGTAGAGTGTGGACGCCGATGAGCTACTTTCGGTCGCGAATGTGCAGATGGCACCCCTGAGAGGAGAGGGAGTGAGATGGGATCTACCCCGTCAGAACCGATGCACAGAAGCGTACATGCCAATGATGCCTGCAGCACGAGCGGTCAGTAACAATCATTCATCGCGCATAGTACCAGACAGGTTCTGCCTACCATGTGGGTGATAGCCGAAGACGTATGGTCGGTCGGGAGGCAATTCACATGTCTGCCTCCGGGCGGCGCTCAGTTAAGTGCCCGGACAGGAGGAGAGGAGGTACACACACCTTCAAGAATCTAGCGGTCGTCGCCGTTAGCGACCGGAGATGTATGGACAGGGGGGTGGCACTCACGATGCGGGGTAGTAGTCAGCGAAGTACCTCCAGAAGGGCATGGAACGGAACCAGGGGCTCAGACGACCACCGTGCTCCGGGCTCCTATCAATGTAGTACACCCATATCATGTACGCCGCGAGAAAGGGCCATAATGGGGGGATAGAGCTGCATTGGCGGCCGTCTTGTCGGTCTCGTCCTCAACAAGCACCACAGCAAAAGTGCTCACCACAGGATGAGGAAGATGGTGAAGTTCCACACGATCGTCGTCGACCATATCGCGACCGCAAGCGTCTGCAGCCGCCGCTTTCTCGGGATCTTTGCGGGAACGAACCTGCAACACCGACGCGTCAACACTCGGCCCCGCTAAGCACGAAAAGCGAAGGCCGCACTCGATGTGCGCGCGCAGGTTCGCGACGGGCTTGAGGGGCGTGGTGGTGAGGCTGCTGAGGCTGCTGAGCCGTTCGCGGAGCGAGCTCGAGGACACGCTGCGCCTCGCCGAGGTGAATACCTTCCGGACTTCCATCGCGCCGGGGTCTGTGTGTTACTGGATGCGTGCGCGCGTGCTGGCGGTCCGAGGTGTGAGGACGGACTCCTGGCTCCAACGGCAGTCGACGGGGCTATGTGTGTGAGAACCGGGGCACGCGGTGCGGAGCGGTGGCAGCAGCAAGACGAACACGGAAAGCTACGGCAGCGGTGAGACGAGGGCAAGGAATGTTGGACGTCCGAACCGGCAGAACGAGAGCGAGAGGAAGAGCGAGGACGCGAACGAGAACAAGTGAGACGGAGGCAAGTAGGTGCCTGACTGTCGCAGTCGGGTCGGTGACCGCGTGCCACCATGGTCATCCCATGGCGTCACTCAGCGCCTCCCGTGTTTTCCTCAATGAGCCCTCACGCGCACGCGCTCACCGACGCACTGCAAGCACACAGCACACGCTACGATGAGCTAGAAGAATGCGATTCGATATACTACAGAGTTGCCAAACGATCTAGTCATTTTGCATACAAACTACAAAGCTCGAACTCAAGACCATGCCAATCCACGTCCGTCAAGTCGATCCGGTGTGCATCCTTCATGCGTACAAGTCGTCGTCCTGCGTGTCTTCGCCAAACCCGGCATTGCTCGCGGCGGGCGCGGCCGTTGGTGCGACGGTGCCAGCGGAGTCGGGGAACTTGAAGCTCGAGCCGAACGAGCGCGACTGTTGCAGGTTCTGCGCGAACATCTCGTATCTCCGGATATCCGCGTCGGACACCGAACGACGGGCGAAGCGCATCGCCTCCTCGAAGTGCGCCCTGGAATCCCATGTCAGTGTTAGAACGAAGGTCAAGACTCCCATAGCCTGCGACGCACCTTGTGATGACCGGAACGGGGTCCTCTTCCTCCTCCTCGTCGTCCTCCATCTTGACGTCGCCCGCGTCCTCCTTCTCCTTCTTCTCTCGTGCACGCCGGATGTCCGACTCGATACTCTCGCGGATCGCGAGCTTCGCCGCACGTTGGCAGATCTCCGTCAAATCAGCACCGGAGAAGCCGTGCGTGTGCTTCGACAGGAAGATGAGGTCGACGTCTGGAGCAACCGGACTCTTCCTGAGCGCGGCCCGGAGGATGGACAAACGCGAGGGCTCGTCGGGGAGGGGGATGTAGATGAGCTGGTCAAGACGACCAGGACGGAGGAGGGCGGGGTCGATCTGGTCGGGCCTGTTCGTCGCGCCAATGATGAACACGTTCTTCTTGACGTTCATGCCGTCCATCTCCGTCAGGATCTGGTTCAGCACACGGTCGCCCGCACCACCGGCGTCCCCTGACGAGCCACCACGCGCCTTCGCGATGGAATCCAACTCGTCGAAGAACATCACGCAAGGCGCCGCCGCTCGTGCCTTGTCGAAGACGTCACGGACGTTCGCCTCAGACTCACCGAACCACATCGTGAGCAGCTCGGGACCCTTGATGGAGATAAAGTTCGCCTGTGTCTCGTTCGCAATGGCCTTGGCGAGCAATGTCTTACCCGTACCAGGGGGACCGTAGAACAGTACACCCTTGGACGGTGACATGCCATACTTGATGAACTTGTCGGGGTGCTCGACGGGGTACTGGACGGTCTCCTGGAGCTCCTGCTTGACCTTGTCGAGGCCACCAATGTCCTCCCACTTGACAGTGGGAACCTCCACGACAGTCTCGCGGAGGGCAGACGGGTTGGAGGTGCCGAGAGCGAAGCGGAAGTTGTCCATGGTGACACCCAGGGAGTCAAGCACCTCAGCATCGATGGTGTCTTCGTCGAGGTCGATCAAGTCCATCTTCTCACGAATTTGCTGCATGGCGGCTTCGGAGCAGAGCGCGGCGAGATCGGAACCGACATAACCGTGAGTGTCCGCAGCAATCTACAACGCATATACTCAGCACAAGAGAACACCTATGGCGCAAGCAATACACACCTGTTCGAGATCAACGTCGTCCCCGAGCTTCATGTTCTTCGTGTGGATGCGGAGAATCTCCAGACGGCCGGTAGGGTCGGGGATGCCGATGTCGACCTCACGATCGAAACGACCGAACCGACGAAGGGCAGGGTCGATGGAGTTGGGACGGTTCGTAGCGGCCATGACGACGACGTTTGAGCGCGCCTTCAGGCCGTCCATGAGAGTGAGCAGCTGCGAGACAACGCGACGCTCGACCTCGCCGTTCGTCTTCTCACGCTTCGGCGCAATGGAGTCAATTTCGTCGATGAAGATGATAGACGGTGAGTTCTTCTCCGCCTCCTCGAACGCTTTCCGCAGGTTGCTCTCAGACTCTCCTGCCATCTTGCTCATGATCTCCGGGCCGTTGATGAGGAAGAAGAACGCGCCCGTCTCGTTTGCGACCGCACGTGCCATGAGCGTCTTACCAGTACCAGGTGGGCCGTACATGAGGATACCACGAGGGGGCTTGATACCGATAGCCTTGAACAGCTGAGGATGGCGGAGGGGAAGCTCTACGAGTTCACGGATTTGTGCCATCTGCTTGCGGCAACCACCAATATCGTCGTAGCCGACCTCGTTGAGATTTGCTTCCTCGTCCTCGCGCTTGACCGGATCGCCCTCTGTCATTGCCCAGTCAGCGAAGTCAGAGAGAAAAAGCACATGAAAGAGACCAACCTGTGTGGATCACTGTGTCTTGCGCTACGATACAGTATTCCGCCGGGTCCGTCTCGATCACCTTGAACTCGACTGTCCGCATACCGCCGCGAACGAGGAAGGTGTCGCCCTTCCGTAGAGGCCGGTACGCTAGTGATTCCCGGATCAGCGCATGTCGGAGCAGGCGATGTCAAAGCACATACCCTCGAGGAAGTAGGGTTTGAGATACACATCGAAGATGTTACCACTCAGACCCTCGACGGAATCATCGAAGGGCAAAATGTGGACACGCTTGCCGTACTTGATGTCGAGGCAAGGGTGTACATTGACCATGTCACCGAGCTTGACACGGAGGTTGTTACGCGCGACTTTGTTCATTTGGATCTTGCCCTCCTCGACATCGTCGGAGCTCAAGCAGATGAGAACGGTGTCGTGCCGCTTCTTCCCCCTGTATACAATCTTGTTGACCAAAATTCACAAATGGACATACGCGGAGCACTTACCGAACGATGATCGTATCTCCGCGGAAGAGCTGGAGAGTCTCCATCGTTGCGGGATTGAGAGTGGCGACTAGGGTACCCGTCAGCACTTCGCGTCCTCTTCACTGTGTAAGAGAGCTGTTACTCACCAGAGTTGTCGTCGGAAGTTGCCTCATCGACAATCAGACGGTTGGGCCTGGAGAGAAAGGTCATCTACTGACACCAATCAGTGAGACTGTAACACTTACGACTTCTTCGTCCTGAGGATCGCGGTGCTAGTATCGTTGTCGCCTGCGGCGGGAGGTGCACCACTTGGGTCAGCCATGTCGTTGAGTGTCGTGAGGGTGGTGGAAGGAGTGAGCGAACGAAACCGAGGGCAAGCTTATGAGGTTTGGGGACAAGGACGACGCGCGTCCCCTAGCATTACTCGACGCGTCACTCTCGGGGGCGTGGGAATGACTCCGGCCTTCCGGATGCTTCCAGTGCTATCTCACGGCGCCAAATGGAGCAATACTTTCCTTTGCGAGCCACAAATCTCCGGCGCCAAGTTGTTCTCCGGGCTCGCGCTGACTGAGAAGCTCAAACGCTCGACCGATCTGAATAACCAGCATACGACGCCCTGGCTGCGGTAGCAGTCGTGCAAGGCGCACAGTATATATAGTATCTTACATCTCCAATGACCGATGTACGCGAAGATCGGTTGTATATTGAGAGACTGCTCAAGCAGAAGCCTCCTCCCTCGCGAGGAATCGGAACAGACGCGTTCACCTATGCACAAGTTCAGTCAAATTCGCGACGGAGAAAGCGTATGTTGTCCGGCACTCACATTACATTTCTTCGTCGTCAAAGTTGATCTCTTCCATCGGGAAGTCGCCAACTTTGACCCTCTCGGGCTTCACAAACACGCCGCTGTTTGGTGGACACTCGAAGTACTTCTTCCCCTTGACGCTGTGAGATAGTTGGCATCAATAACAACACGAAATATCTAAAACCATGTCACTCACGATCCGTCATTCTTGCCTATGGGCTCGTCGTACTCGATCCCGACCCATGTACCCTTGGCGAATTCGGTGGGCCCAACAAACCTAATCGTACCGCGCTTGCGGAAGTCTTCCTCCGTCGACTCTACTTCGCACCGCGCGCCGATCGGGAAATCGACCGTCTCGGGCTCCTTGGGCTCCTCCTCAGGTTTCTCTGCGAAACGTCCGATCTTGTTGCGCTGCTTATACGCGAGCACCGTGTCTACATTCCAGTTAGCTTACCGAATTGCGGCTTACAGGCGCATGCACTTACCTTGTCTCTGAGCATACTCCGTCGCGGTCAGCTCGAATTTGTCCACTTGGGACGTGTCGTGAAGTTGCCCCGTAAATGAGGTAGCAGGGTTCAAATCGTCCACCTATGTAGGTCCCGCAGAAGCGTTAAGTGCTCGGTATTAGCATTGACTGGATATATTCGTCTCACCTTCAGCACTTGCCAGTCACGAATTCCGTAGTATCCCAACGGCTTACTGTCGTCCGCGAGCACACCCAATGATTCGGGTGCATCCTCGGACGCTTGAACAGAGATCTCTTGATTTGGAACGGGTATGCCCGTTATGAGTTCAAGCTTGTTCTGCATACTCACAGAAGGTCATTATCGCCGCACATTCGGAAGTAGGTAGGTTTAGCTGACCTTGAGCTGCCCGATTGTTAGACTGAGATCAAACCGTCTCTCCGACCGAGTGTCAGGAGAGCGGACGAAGACATTCACTGTACTATGCAGGAGAATGTCAGCAATGTGAGAGCAGACGATTGAGAAGTGCGCTTGCATTGGTTGCGTTGATGGCCTCATGGCTATCGTATACGAGATTGATAAGTACTGAATGTGTGTATGTAGAGGGGCGGTGGCCAGAAACTGTTTCGTGAGAATGTGGCTGAAGACGAAAGAGCAGGAGAGTGCCAAACCGCGCCCTGTGGCGCATCAAATCCGGTTTGACGCCGCCACGGCGGGCAACTCACCGAGTCCGCCACTGGGCCGGCCACCGACTCCCCGACTCCCGAAACCGCCATGCATATGACCACCACTACCTCGAGGCTCGCTGCTTGGGACTCCATCCTTCACCTCTCACATCGCTACCCTCTTGGCTGAAGAAAGGATATGAGCGCGATGCTTCGGACGAATACGTTTCGTCTGCGTGCGATTCCAGTACGCGCACCGCGGCACGTTCGCCACTCTTCAGCTTCCATCCGCGTGAGTACCTTGCAGTTCGCATCGCGGTGCTCGCATTCACGCACACATCAAGCTAAATGTACGCTGACTGATCGCTAGGCTTTGATGGATAGATTCAAGGACCCAACCTCCCCGTTCCACCTCCCACCGGGTACCCAAGGTCCTGACTCTCCCGACCCTCTGCCAGAGGAAATCTCTCCCGCGGAAGAAGGGCGCGCGACGTTGGCTGCACTCGGATATGACCCCGATAGCTTCTGGGAGCAGCCGGTCGTATGGGGAGATCATGACAGCTTCCAGTGAGTGAGAATGCTCGGACGTTAACTCCCCATTTGCTGACCCCGCGCAGACATGTCAACAATGTCCGATACCGTGCGTTACTTCACTTGTCTCTACACGCTCTAAGCTATGGTTGAATTCTGACCGCGCGGGCGGTTTACAGTCCGCTTCTTCGAGTCTGGTCGTATACACTGGATGCGCGCCCTCGGCACCGAACTCGGCGGGCCCACAAGAGCCGACGCTATGATCAAGGGCAAAGGCGTCTCGCTCATCCTCAAGTCCGTCTCCCTCGAATACAGGCGTCCCGTCGTCTTCCCCGACACTCTCCTCGTCGCGCACAAGCCCCATCCCGGGCCGCTATACACCTCATCCAGGGGCGACAGCCCCGAGGTCAGGACGCGGCGGCAGGCGAAGACGCACTTCCACGTTATGGGCGCGATCTGGTCGTACGCGCAGCGGAAGATCGTGACGGAGTCCGACTCTGTGCTCGTTTGGTACGACTACGACAGGCTGGCGAAGTGCGACCCCGGCGAGGAGGCTAGGGCAGTCATTCAGCGGAGGATGAACCTGGCCAAGGCTCATAACTTTTAAGCGAAGGCGCTTCGCAGCTGTCATGCGGATTGTGCGATGTAACGCGAGCACGGGCTCTGGCCCTCGTAGAAGTCAGAATAATCTACGCTGAGTTCTTTCACCCTCCGTGCATGTCATGTACGCGCTTCTACACATAGCATCCTCTGCGTGTCAGCACTCACTGCATGCCGTCAGATTGCTTATTTATTTTTCCGTCGCTAGGCAAACGGAAGGCAGCCTCGCGCGACCAACCTCCATATGGATACTTCAGAGATAGCGCAGTACTCTATCGGCATCGCTCGCCGACCCCGAGTTCTCGACGCACTTCCCCTCCCTGCAGATGCGGCGGAGGGATCTCGTTCTGTGGGCCACCAACTGTACACTGCATGAGTTGCGTCCGATAGTTCCTACTCAATTCCTTGGCTGCTCGCTGTCTAGCCTCTACATTGCCTCTACGGAGTCATCAGTGGGAGACTGGCTGGACTTTCTTTGGACCGCTGGCTTCGGCAGCTCGCGGTCTGCCACTTTGAACTCTCTTGTTTGAAACATCAACGTTTCGCGGAAGCTGAGTCGCGCCCCTCTGGCGCCTTCGGGCCGCCTCGCTATTGCAGCAAGATGCTCCCGAGTTCCGAACCCTGGAGCACATCCGGATCGGCTTCGTCCTCGCACCGTAGACAAGATGCTCTGGTATGTTTCTCCGTTATACCACCGCTTGTGCGTCGGACGTATGTCCGTTGAATATCGCCCACCCGGCGTCGTTTGCCCTGTATAGGTCTCACTCGCGCATCAACAAAACCCGACTTGCGCGCGCACCTCGTGTTTGTGTTTCTAGACATTTTGAAACGCGCCGATGCCATGTCATCTGTACATGCTATCTACAGAATGGTTGGCGAAGGAGGAGATGGCTGAGGTTGACGTGCCTATGTTGCGCCTGGCGTGTGAGAAGGCTGAGAGGTACCTCGAACATGACACAACGTCATGGGCCTGCTTTCCAGGCCTCTTGCGGTTTGCATACGTACGGCTCAACCTTGGTGGCGCAGCGCAGGGAGATGACCCAAGCGAGCACGGAGGCGGTGCCGCGGATGTGCGGCGGTCGAGGCCCACGCGGGATCCGCCGAGAGCGCCGTGGCCTAGATCGAGAACGGGCCAGGCTGCGTCTGTCCACTGCCCTGTTATTCCTTGTTGGTGTCCGTTTGTGCCTCTTCCACCATCCTCGTCCTTCCAGGGGCTCGTCGGCGAGCACATAAACCAGACCCAGATGCTAGGTAACGTAGCCAAGAAGACTTCGATGAATAAAAATATGACCGGCAAACCGGAAAATCGCAGAGGAAAATCCATGCCGTTGCTTGAGCCCCGACGACGCTGTCTAGAACGCCGGCACACGCATGTAGCTTTGCGGAATGGGACCACCCACTCCAGCCCAGACTCGCTCAGAGCGGTGCGTATTTGCCCCTTGCCGGGCCTTCCCTCATGGCTGCGCGCATTCCGCGGACGCGAAATGAGTCGTGTTTGGCAACTGCCTCTTGCATACTCCTCCGCCGGTCAGTCTGGATTGCGGGCTTGATACGAGTCCCGCCAGGTTACGGAGGCCCCCGCATCCTGCGTCCGCCGCGCATCCTCGGGTTGTATAAAAGATGATCCTCTGGGCCTCCGAGCGGACCGTCATCCTGCGTGCCCAGCACTAGCAACATTCAAGCCACCCGCCACCCACTCCTCGTCCGAACATCTGCCTCCTATGCCGACGTGTATCGTCTGCCTCGAGACGCTCAAGAACCCTGCTGCCCTTCCCTGTGGTGAGTAACTCTCTTCCTCCTCGCAGATGATGACTCATCTTCCGGGCGTCACTAGGGCATGTATTCTGCTACGAGTGCGTGATCCGCCTCGTGCGCGCCGTCAACCCATACACTCCCAACCACTTCTGCCCGACCTGCAAGCAACCATATACCATTCGTCAGTACTATTCCTCCCCACAGCATCCGCAACCATCTCACGCGCCCGTGTCCCAGTCAACGTCGATCCCAACCTGATTCCCCACCATCTCCGCCACCATGTCACCCCGGCCGTGCGCAAGCTGAGCCTGGAGTACTCCGTACCACTCCCCTTGAAGACGTCGGCGACCAACGCCGAGTGCGCGCATCTTCTCGCCGAGAATGCTTCCCTGAAGAACTGCTGTGTCGTCTGGCGCAAGCGCGCCGCGGTGCACGCCACCGCAACCATGGCGTTTGTCGGCCTCGCGCGGCTAGCGCGCGACTACGGCATGAAGATGAAGAAGGAGCGAGACGAGTTCGAGGAGAAGTACAACGAGCTGAAACGGCTCTACGACGAAAAGACGTAAGCACCGCATTCCATCCCCTCCGAAAATGCACCAGGATGCTTACAGAAATTCCAGGAGCAGACCCGATACCCCACCCGAATCCCCATCATGCCCGCCCTCTCCCCGCTCCGCCGACCTGCGCGCGAACACTCCCCCACTCCTGCACCTCGAACCCGACGAGGCGGGGCTGCTCCCGAGCATCGCGCGCTCCCACGATTCGCACCGGCCGCTCTCGCGCACGCTCTACCGGCTGCCCTCCCCCGCGCTGAGCGACGAGAGCTTCTGCTCGGAGTGCCCAGACTGCGTCGACCGGAAGCGGAAGCACGCGTCCGAGGACGCCGACGACGAGACTCCAGAGCGGCCGATCAAGCGGTCGCACTCGATGTCGCCCACCCTCGCGCCCATCGCTGCGAGCCCAGACGGGGTCGCGATCGCGAGCTTTCTCGAGGGCTCGCTCACGCTCTGACGGCACGCATATGCGCGGGCGCCCTTTGCACTCGAACGATCCTCTCCGCCGTTACCTTTTCTCCCATTGCCTTGCGCAACATACACGTGCGCGGCACCGCATACAGATACCCTACGCGAGTGTATAATCGGCCCCGCCATCAGCATAATCCTCCCTCATCGTTCCCGAGACCATCGTCGTTGTATATCAGACTCCTCGCTACCACACACCCAGCTCCATCATTGCTCTCCAAAGCCGCGCGCGCCTTCCCTCACTGGGCTTGTATTCCTTGTATCACCGTCAGACCCATGTACAGCAGCCAAAATTTCTCCCTTGTATCTTCTGTACATCAAAACGCTGAACCTTGTCCCAGACTCGCATTTGTATACTAATTTGCACTTACTCAGACAGTGTCAGACTGTCCATCGACCGCCGGTTAACTTCCACCGCCTGTGTCTTAGTCAAGAGGAACTCCTAGGCCCGCTACTAACGTGCTCAGTTAGTACGACCACAACACACAACCTTAGCCTGATAGTCTAGCCCCAAAACCTGACATTGCTCATTCTAGTTTGTAACACACAAGTGTCATATGTAAGGTAAGTATATGTATCTTGCGTTTTTCGAAGCATAAATTCTACTCACGACGTCATCGTGCAGGCCCCCCTGAGCTGAAACGTGGGAATAGGAGATGCCTTCTAGTGGCATCGACAACATGTATACGAGCTTTAATTACCCAGCTCGAGAGCGTTGGTCATCGACACTGCCCACACTCGTCATGCCCAGTGACGCTAAGCTCTCCACTAGTAGCCGGGCCCTCAATGAAACTAGCACACGCCGGGCCCGGGGCTGCTCTCTATAAAGCTCGTCCGAGATGTGGGGGCCCCCTCCCACCACGCTCCTAGCTCCTAGCTCCACCCCCACCATGAATCTCTTCGGAAAATCCAGCACGCTCTCCGAAGACCCGGAAATCCGCCAGGCCGAGAAGGCGATCGCGCAGGAGGCGCGCGTGGACCAGAAGAACCTCGAGCGCAACATCAAGGATCTCTCGGGCGCCGAGAAGGCGCACAACAAGAGCGTCAAGGTGTGTATTACCCTCGGGCCAGCGGCATCTGGTGCGCATCTGCTCATGCTATCCTCTACAGGCAACGGTCAAGGCGCAGCAGGCGGTCGACAAAGCCGTCGAGAACGAATACGAAGCCACAAAGGCCCTCAACCGCGCCGGCCACGACCGCGACGCAGCGATATCCAACGAGGCGACCGCAGAGAAGACCGTAAAGGTAAGCCGACGCGCCTGCGTGCCCATCATAGCGTCGCGGCTTCGCTCATAATTGCTACAGATCAAGCAGGAGCACGAGGCACGGCTTGAGCAGGACCTCGAGAAGCGGCGCGCGCACCTCGACGAGCAGCAGCAGCGCAAGGCGCAGAACGACGTGCGTGCTCCGCATTTTGAGCCATCGCTCTGCACGCTGACACTGGTCGTGCGCCCATATAGCACTCGCGTGAGACGCGGTTGTCGCAGATGCACGCGCAGGCCGCGGTCGCGGCCGGGGCGCGTGGCGCAAGTTTCGACACAGTGGGCGAGCAGTATGAACGCGCGCGGGTGGGGGGCGGGGCTTCCCCCGCCAGCGCGGTGCAATTAGGAGCCAGCGGCGCGCCCGCGCCTGCGACTAGCACTACTCCGCCCGGCGATGGATACGATCCTGCGAAGATCGAGAGACCGGCCAATAACGGGGGTGTGTACGATTCCGACGCCGACTTCCGCACCTTTATGTGACCTGGAGATATACCCGCGGGAAACCGTTCACATCAGCGAACTTGAACCAACAGATTCCTGTCATGTGTAGTTACATTACATTGAGCCTACAGGGTCCCCTTCTCTGAATACACTCTAGCTACATATCGCCCCTAAGTCATCGATAATGGGTACCTGCCTCTAGCCTCACTTGGCTGTGGTCCCGGAGAGGAAGCGCACGCCCTCGCCATCTGTGACCGCGATGATCTGCGCGCGATTCGACTTCGTGAGCACGCCGACCGCCCTGCGCAGGATCGGCAGCGGGATGTCTGAGAGCGGCGATGGTACTGGGGGCTCCACGATCTCGTAGAACGTCATGATCGTGTTCATTTGTCCAGTCGAGTTGGCCTGCAGAACCCCCCC
>MNAD01001212.1:0-14198 GCA_001895945.1 Trametes pubescens | reverse complement strand
AACGAAAGAGAGAAGAGTGCGTACCGCGCCGGTTGTCATGTACGTGAACAAGATCTGGTTCATGCACTGCGAGGGCGAGTACAGTGTCGTGTGCTGCAGAACTATCAGTAATCCAGCCACGTGCCCATCACAGCCCTGCTCACCCCAATTCCCTCTTGGACGACGAGTGCTGCGTTGTCGCCCATGATCTTGGCCAGAGCCTGGGCGCCCTTCAGAGGTGTGGCCGCATCCAACTGCGCGTGTTCATCAGCAACGTCACAAGGTGAGCAGAGAGGGCATACTTACGCAGTTGTTGGCGATCAAGACCTTGTTCGCGAGCGTCTTGTTGAACGGCCCCGTATACCTCTCCATGGCGCGCTCGGGCCAGAATGAGCAGTAGTTCCACGAGATGGGCCATACGGGGGTGACTGAGACGCGCACATTCCGTCAGACTTGGAGAGCGTATGACAAGTCAAAGATGGAGGACGTACAAAGATGAGAGCCGTTGGCGCTCTGAGTTGCAGCAATCGTGTTCTTGAACACATCTTTCATAGACGTGCCCCGCGGATCAATGCTGTCGCTGCATGCGATCGCAATACCGCCATACGTCGCTGCTTCGTCCGCTTCGTGTCTCCGAACACTTCGGGCGCAAAACGAGCTCAGCAGGCATCCGGGGACGAAACCAAAACACGTACATTCGTTGCGCCACTCCACCGAGCGCCCTGCGAGCCAGCGACTCGCCCTGGACGGCGGCAGCGATCTCCGGGAAGGTCGTGTTCGCGAGGTCCGCCCAAGTAGCCGGGAAGTACATCGCCGACAGCAGCGCGCCTACCAGCCGCACGCGTCAGCACCAGCGTAGTGCAGGTAACCAGTTCGTGTACTCACTGCGGATGTCCGCAGACGTCACCGGAGCGGACGCGTTCTTGCGCGCAGTGTCGTGTGCCTGCTTGAGAAGCGTTGTGATGGTCGCATCGACGTCCGCAGCGGATGCGTTGGCGGCGGCGATCGCGCAGCCTGACGGTCCGGAGAGTGCGCATCCGGCGACGAACGCATCGTATGCCTTGTCAGTATCCGAAAGCTGTTGAGGCCAGATCTACGGCGAGAAATAAGTCAGCATGACACCGAGCAGTGCGCGAAACAGGCGAACCTTGTGCGACTCTTGGGTCGCGACGAGCTGCGGGTTGAGGACACCGTCGAGAAGGACTCGGCCGACCCGCTGAATGCGCACACGCAGTCAGCTTTGCAAGAACAATAGGGCATTGTACACTTGCACACACCTTGGGGAACACTGGACCATAGCGACACATCAGTCACTAGACATGTGTAAGATAGTCGCGCCACTCACTGTTCACAAACCACGCGCCCAGCAGGGTGCCGTACGAAATACCCGCGTAGTTCACCGGGCTCCCAGGCCCGTCGAGTGCATCCGCGAGCGCGATCATGTCGCGCACCGTAGCAGCCGTTCCGATGTACTTCATGTACTTGCCCGTGGGGTGCTGCTGGCAGCGCTTCCCGAGCTCCGTGTACTTGCGCCCCATGACCGTCGCCTGAGTGAGTAGCGCCTTGGTGTCGGCCGGATCGGTGAAGTTGCCGGTGTACTCGATGCCGTTGAGCTCGATCGTGCCGTTCCAGAACGTGTTGTAGTCTGTGACGTTGTCGAAGCAGAAAATGTCTCCGGGGCTGCAAAGATGGCACGCTGGTTAGCTGCATGCGGCGCGATGAAGACAAAGAGGTTGGTACGGACATGGTGAACGTGCCGACGCCGCGCGTATCCCAGCTGACAACGTCATAGTTGCCGCCGGTGAGTGCCAGAAGCAGCGTGCTCGCCTCATTCATGGCTGCGAGCCCGGAGGCTCCGGGACCACCTGGATGGGAAAAATGCACATCAGCGGTGGCGCACGATGGCTCCCCCTCGTCGGACATACCTGGGTTAAAGAAAACAGTTCCTAGTCTCTCACTCGTGGCGTTCACTTTGGCGACTGCCAGCCTCCCGGTTCCCGCTGTGGCGTTGTGGTAGTCCAGAGGGATCTCGAAGAAGCTGCACGAGACGTTGGAGTCTTGCACCAAGGTCGGATCGCAAGCACCCCATTTGAATGCGGTATGATTACCTCCCTGAACAAATTCATAAGCTGCGTGAGCTTACTCATATGATTGGCGGACATACCTTGAAGTCACGAGCGTCTTCGTTTCTGAGAACTACCGCATTGACGGAGAACGCGGCAGCGAGTGCTGTGACTGTCAAGAGGCGCATCGTGTGAGACTAAGACTTGCGGAGGTGATGCTTTCTAGGTACTACGAACGAGCTTGGTATAAGTACTATTCTCGCCCCCAAGGGTTGCACACAATGAGCAGAGCAAGGACGGGACCCCGAGCTGCGGAGTATGTCACCGACTGTGGACGCATATAGTGGCGTACAGTGCTAGAGCAGAAGGATTGATGCCGCGCAGTGACTCGTATATGCCTCTATGCAGCTGGAAGTAGGAGGTGTCGTGCGGGTGTATGTCCATGCGGCTGCGCAATCGCAGCCAATTCGCCTGAAAGCCGATCGCGACCTGTCGGCGGGAAGATGATCGTGCGTGACGCGACGTCCAGAGCGCAGTTTATAGTGGTCCTGAAGAGCTCATGTTTGATTGATGCTCAACGCGACGCGTCCTGACCGGTCTGACCGCGCGGAGGGACTGCGTAGAGACTGCGCAGGGGTCTACCAGGGGTGTTGATGGTTTGCGATCAAGCTGGACTTGAAGACGATTCGTGGCGACGCTCCGCCGTGCGCGCGGTGGCCGGTGTTGCTGTCTGCGGAATACTCGCACAGGATTTGGCAGAGCTTCCCGGGTCGGGCTGTAAAGCATGAATGAGCCATACTATATTCGAAAGCGGCTGCGCATGCCATGAATGTGGATGTACATGTACTGCAGAGAACTGGCACCGATACGCGGTCGCACTCTCGCACCGGACTGTAGAACGTGTGTCGTACAAGTGTCTCATGGGCAAAACTTTGAAGACGGGGCATTGGAGTCGAAGCTGGGCTCGGGAGAAATATTCGCGTTCGTACCGAGCTCGAGCTTTAGAGTATCCACAGTTGTTGGCTCGGTGGTTATGGCAAACGTATACACTGTGCATGTACGAAGACTCGAGGAAGGGGAGGGGGAGGTGAAGGGGGTGCCAGTGCCCGGCACCCGGTGAGTGCTGGGCGTTCACGTTCAAACGTTCAGCGCTCAGCGCTCCCTCAGCTCGGCAAGTTCCTTGAGCGCCTATGACAAGAAATCATCTCTTTTTTTCGGACTCCGTCATGGTCTGCTCCATTCCCGTACCCCCAGCTCGTTATCCTTGCTGCATATGCAATGTCTCTGTTTGTCCTTTGTGGTATATAGAGACGATCTCGGTCGTTGGAGATTCATGTCCTGCCCAACGGACGCTTGGACGACGTGTATTGATTGCCATTGGGCATAATGGGCACGAACCTCCTTCGTCTGAGCCAGTCCATATTTTTCATCGACCTTTCTGCTGATTTGTATCCCATACAGGCCTCCTATAGTATATGCTGAATACCGCAGGATGGTCAAATCTTGTGCTTGCAAGAGTGGCGTTAGCTTCGTCCAGCAGCAAATCCCGTTTCCAACATGCACGCTGCGCCGTAGCACTCCACCGAAATGTATACTGCGGGCTCGGCTTTCGTGTCAGTCCTGTCTTCTCCGATGACAATCTCGCAGTATCAGCACATCACTGGTACAGCCCAATAGTGACCACATGCTTCGCTCCGATCGCAGGGGTAGGCGTTCGTCCTCATCTTGCGGCCCTGTAGACTGTGCAGGGGAGGGGACGCCTGCTATGGTGGCGATATATACCACATCGACCTCACTGCGCCATCGTCCATCTTCACCATGGTCTCTCTACTAATCTTCTCCCTCCTCGCCACTCCGCACATCATCGGCAGCGTGCTCGCTAGTGATTCACCGCTGAATGCTGCCAATTCGTCAAGCATCGAATGGGGGCCCTGTGACCCTTCCGTGATCACAAATCCTACTTTAACTTGCAGCTTCTTCCAGATACCGTTGGACTACCACGACTCCTCCGTTGGACACGCCAGACTCGCTCTCGCCAAAGTCAATGCGACCGGTGACCGCCTCGGTACTGTATTCTTTAACCCCGGTATGTTAGCGCCCATATCATCAGTGCCAACATCTGCTGACTCCGCGATCCAGGTGGTCCTGGGGTCTCAGGATTGGATTTTCTGAACACACTGAGCGAATTCTTCACCAGCGTGACGGGCGGGCTCTACGACGTTGTTAGCTGGGATCCGCGTGGGGTCGGATCGCTCACCACGTAAGCCCAGACCTGCAGTAGTCACCTCTTACGCCTGCTCACTGCAAGCCCCTGCACAGCCCCGGAGAGATCTTCTGCTTCGACAGCCCCGATGAATACAACACGTTCTGGAACGGCACCATCGAGCTCACCGGGATCGAGATGACGGGCAACTTCAGCGACCCGGATGACGTCCAGGCGTTGCTCGCCCAGGCGCCGATTATGCAGGAGAAGTACGATGAGCTCGCGCGGCGGTGCTTGCGACACCCGAGCGGGAAGTTCTTCCGGTATCTTGGGACGGCGGCGACGGCGCGTGACATCGTCGCCCTCGCCGACGCGCTCGATGGGCCTGGCAGCCCAGTGAACTTCATCGGAGCTTCGTATGGTTCGGTCTTGGGCATGTGGTTGATCAATAGTGAGTGATTCCTCGAGGATTTTCTCATGACTCGAAGCCTGAATGTCTGCCGACAGTGTTTCCTGAGGTACGGAAGGGTATGCGTAATCATTGGCCTTCACTCACGCGTGGTGAACTACCCAGCGCGTGGGCCGAGTCATCATTGACGGCATCATCGACCCCACGCTGCTCGCTACCGGAGAGACACCGGCCGTAAGCCCGCATCCCTTTCGTTCTCTCAGACTTCAGTGGCACCTCAGACTGACCGCGGCTCTGCTTTCACAGATCTGGGCATTCCATGAGCTCGCAGACGCCGACAAAGCTTACGAGGGCTTCCTCACCGGCTGCGCCCTCGCCGGCCCGCAGGGCTGTCCGATCGCCTCCGCCGAGGGACAGACCGCAGCAGACATTGACGCGACAATCCAGGCGCTCCTCAAGCAGGCGCACGACGCTGCGCGAAGGAGCGTTTTTGTTCCTGTGACGTCGGAGATCATACGCGGTAGGTACCCCCCGTGTCCTGGACTGTCTGCGGCGATGGTTGGCTGAAATAAGTGCGTAGAGGGGCTGCTGTCGGTTCTGGAGTCCCCTACTCAGGCCGCGGACTTTGTGAACATGACGTGGCCCATGCTCGTCGCAGGTGTGCAAGCCGAGTCTGGCTCCGACTCTCTTACTGCTCGGCGTGAGATGCGCTCTGCTCGCCGCCGGTGCGTGCTTCTGTTCGAGTCTCTCGGCAGGCCGGGATCTAACGGCGTACGCGAACAGTGCCCGCAGAGACGGCATAAATCAGCAGAACCAGACACCGTCGTACTCCGCTCAAGTTATGCTCTGCGGCGACAGCGTCGATCTGCGCGGAACGCGCGTGTCCGAGGTGTTCGAGATCATCATCGCCGCGTCGCGCAATACCTCAGAAATGTGTACGTGCTCCCCTGTGCTTCTTCATGCAGTCCGAGTCTGAACGCAGGGGATGCAGTCAGTGTGGCGTGGCCAGCACAGTTCTACACGTGCCCGTTCTGGCCCGTGCGCGCTGTGGAGAGGTACCAGGGCCCGTTCAACAAGACACTCGCGAACAAGGTGATGGTCATCAGCAACACGGTATGTACCCTCTTCTCCTTCACTGTCTGTGACGAGCTTCGGCTCACCACCTCTGTGTAGTTTGATCCAATCACGCCGCTTCCGGAAGCTGAGTCGGTGGCAGCGGTTCTAGGAGACAATGCTAGGCTTGTCCAGCAGCACGCGTTCGGGGCAAGCTACCACTGCTAAAGCATGAGTATGTATACTTGCTGATTGGACGTTGCGTCTGGCAGCACACCTCTGTATCCGAGCCGTCTCAATGCCTCAATGAGGTCATGCGCGCCTACTTCGTGAATGGCACGGTGAGTTTCTTGTGCACTTCGCGGCGAGGATGTGATTGACCGATGCTGGTTATTCACGCGCAGCTCCCGGAGGACAACCGCACACTGTGCGAGGTGGACACGGATTTCGATATCTTCCCAGGAGTGAACACGGAGGCGATTCTGACGGCGATGTCCGCCTCTGGCGACGACGTCTGACATGTTGAGACGGCGGATCATCGCGGCTTGCAGTAGAATAATCGGGATCGTATTTGTCGAGGACAGCACTCCGAGAGTCACGATGACGCCAGTCGCACTGCAGGCACAAACTGCACACAAACCTCCTTGACGCAACTACATATCATCATCAGCTCTTCTCTCCTACCGGTCCAATATCATGGGGTACTCATCACGCAGCACCGTTGCTCTCGACTTTCATTTTCGCAAGCGCGTCGAGCTGCCGGCGCCTTCTCAGCTGCTGACGGCAGCTGACATTGAACCCCGCGAGGATATGTACATAGTAGCTAAACAGCAGCGCGTCCACGAGATACCGCCCCGGGCACATCCGATCGAGCTATTCATCGCGTCAGTGGATGCGCGTCCACTGCGAGGGTTGGGTGGGCAAGTCCGCCGTGTGGAGGTTCTCAAAAAGCGTCTGGATCAAGCGCCGCGAGAATGTCTCGTCATCCTTGTTGTACGTGCCGACCACCATGGTATGCCCGATCTCTTTGTCAAACTCCTTCCGCGCGTTTGAGAAGTCCTTGCCCGGGTTCATGAACGGAAGTGTCATCGTCAGATCAGACCTGCACGCGCCGAGGGGTTAGCACACGCTTGCGCGCGTCGAAGGTCTCCAGGCGCTACGTACAGAGTCGCCATTTTCCGTAGGGGCTTGCTCGAATAATGCTCAGCCTTCTTGGCGAATAGCGCGTGGATCGCCTCTTGCGAGTTTAGCACGATCAACGTTGTGTTGAGCACATGTAGCGTGTTCATGTCCCCTGCGCAGAGACAAATAACACATCAGCATCCTTATATACTCAGAAGCATGACAGCATGTGTGAGGGCGCGCTCCTATGCGCCTAAAGAGATGCAGGCTGCTATCGCGCGGATATCTTAGCATGAGATCTAGCGCACTCCACCACCCCCGAATCCGGACCTGCGCGAAATCTGCTCCTACTCAGGGCGCAACGCACTCTTGCGCCCGCCAGTCCTGGGGTCACGGCCCCGAGCCGCGGTCACTATCCGGGACCGCACCTGCACCGTATTCAGGCACTCGCGCGCAAGAGAGGAAGGGAGGGTAAGGGAGAGTTGGAGTACTCACTGTACCTTTTTAAGACATTATGGAGTTAGACCAACTGCTGGTGCTTAGAATCTGCGGTAGGTTACCTACTATAGAGTGCCTATGGCCTTGACAAGAGGTGAGACTCAGAGAGAGACTCAAAAAGCTAAGCGGGTGAAATCCGGATACTCTCCTGCATGGAGGTCCGAGGCACGCGAGCGCGGAACGCGCTCCATTGGGCTGAGAAACTGATGTTACCGATCCTTAACAAAGTGCGAGGTATTCAGGACGATATAACCACAAAAACAGTAGAGGAGACTGAGTGCGCAAAGGCGATTTCAGACGGATGTGGGGGAGGTGAGCTGCAGTGTTTCGTTCGGGTCTTCGGCGCTTTGAGCGCCTGTTTTTCGGCAAGCTCCGACTCGGAGTGTTGAGGAGTGTTGGAGCGCTGACGGAAAAAGCCTCTCTCTCCTCACCTTACTCTTCGTGGAGTTCTGAATTACCTGTGGCCAGTGATTCCGTGCAAGAAATGGAAGTTTACCAACACAGCTTCATCTTCTGCCGTCGCTATCACTTGTGCTAGCTTATGACGCCGGTATGGCACCGTCACCCATCTTGTCCTCACAGTTTCGGACTCGCGTGAGGCACGCGATTCCTCCATCGGAGTCACTGCAAGATTTACTGATTTATATTTCTCCTGCAGGCCTCTAGCATACGTCAGCGACTACAGCGTGAACAAAACAGCACATGCTACTGGGGAGCGCAAGACGCGAAGGACGCCCTCGCTGCCAATGCTGGGTTCAATACCCTGGCAGCTGCGGCGTAATACTGCGCGTTCGGCCTTGATGTCAGTTCTGTCTTCTTCGGCGACAGTCTCGCAGTCTCGGCACGTCAATGGTACAGCCTAATCGTGACCGCATGCTTCGCTCCGACCGTAGATGTAAGCATTCGTTTACATCTTGCAGCGCTATAGACCATGCAGGAGAAAAGGTGACAATATATTTAGTACCATATCGACCCCGCTACACCATCGCCCATCGCCCATCCGCATCATGTATTCTTTGCTAACCCTCTCCCTCCTTGCTACATCGCAGCTTGTTGGTGTTGTGCTCGCTAGGGATCCACTGCTCAACATCACAACTGCGTCGAGCATCGAATGGGGTCCTTGCGATCCGTCTGTGATTACCAACCCTGCATTATCCTGCAGCTTCTTCGAGATACCGCTGGACTACCACGATCCCTCCATCGGCTACGGTAGACTCGCTCTCGCCAAGCTTAATGCGACCCAGGACCGCCTCGGCACCGTATTCCTTAACCCCGGTATGCTCTCGTGCTTACACCAGTGGCGACTTCTAGTTCACCTCACGCTCCAGGTGGCCCTGGGGGCTCAGGATTAGATACTCTGAACATGCTAGCCGACATCCTCAGCAGTCTGTCGGGTGGTTTCTACGACATCTTCAGCTGGGATCCGCGCGGGGTCGGATCGCTCACCACGTAAGCCCAAGTCCGCAGCTGTCGCCTCCCACGCCCACTCACTACGGGCCTCCGCACAGCCCCGGAGAGATCTTCTGCTTCGACAGCCCCGACGAATACAACGTTTTCTGGAATGGTACCGTAGAGCTCACCGGGATCGAGATGACGGGCAACTTCAGCGACCCAAATGACGTGCACGCATTGCTCGCCCAGGCACCAATTATGCAGGCAAAGTACGACGAGCTCGCGCGACGGTGCTTGCGGCACTCGAGTGGCAAGTTCCTACGGTATGTCGGGACGGCGGCGACTGCGCGGGACATCGTCGCACTAGCCGATGCGCTCGACGGGCCTGGTAGTCTAGTGAACTATGTCGGAACCTCATACGGGTCTCTTTTAGGCATGTGGCTTATCAACAGTGAGTGCTTCCCTGACAACTTTTGACAATCTTAAGCCTAAATGTCCGCCGACAGTGTTTCCCGAGGTACGGGAGAGTGTACATACTCTCAAGGCCCTGCTCACGCGCGTTCAATTTTCTAGCGCGTCGGACGAGTCATTATAGACGGCATCGTCGACCCCACGCTGCTCGCTACCCAGGAGACCGCGACCGTAAGTCCGCATCCCCCTTCCATTCTCCCATGATCTGACCACAGCTCTGCCTTCACAGATTTAGGCGTTCCATGAGCTCGCAGATGCTGACAAGACATACGAAGGCTTCCTCACAGGCTGTGCGCTGGCCGGCCCGCAGGGCTGTCCGATCGCCTCCGCCGAGGGACAGACCGCAGCAGACATCGACGCGACAATCCAGGCGCTCCTAAAGCAGGCGCACGACGCTGCGCGCAGGAACACCTCTGCTCCTGTGACGTCGGAGATCATCCGTGGTGTGTATCTAATGTCCTAGAATGTCTGCGGCGACGATTTGCTGAATTGGACGTTCGACCTCGTAGATGAGCTGCTATCGGTTATAGAGTCGCTTGGCCAGGCGGCACTCTTCGCAAATACGACGTGGCCCATGCTCGTCGCAGGTGTACAGGCCGAGGCTGGTCCCGAATCCCTCACTGCTCGACGTAGTACGCGGTCTGCTCGCCGCCGGTGGGTGTCCCTGTTTGAGCCTCCGCAGTCCAGGATTTGACTGCTTCTGCCAACAGTACCCGCAGAAGCAGCGTAAGCCAACAGAACCAGACACGCTCGTACTCCAACGAGGCGATCCTCTGCGGCGACAGCATAGATTTGCGCAGAACGCGCATGTCCGAGGTGTTCGGAACCGTCATCGCCGCGTCGCGCAACACCTCAGAGATGTGTACGCACCGCCCTATTCTCACCTACGCAGCCTGATTCTGAATGCGGGGGATGCAGTCAGCGTGGTGTGGCCCGCGGAATTCTACGCGTGCCCATTCTGGCCCGTGCGCGCCGTGGAGAGGTACCAGGGCCCGTTCAACAAGACGCTCGCGAACAAGGTGATGGTTGTCAGCAACACGGTGCGTGCTCTACGCCTCCGTTCGTGGCGAGTTCTGTTCACCACTTCTGCGCAGTTCGATCCTGTCACTCCGCTTCCGGAAGCTGAGGCGGTGGCTGCGCTTCTCGGCGACAATGCTCGGCTTGTCCGACAGGACGCGTTCGGGGTAAGCTGCGACCGCTAATGCTTCAGTTTGTGTACTTGCTGATCAAACATTGCGTCTGGCAGCACACCTCGGTCTCCGAGCCGTCTCAATGCCTAAATGCGGTCATGTTCGCATACTTCGTAAATGGCACGGTGGGTTTTGATCAGTGTTGTCTGCTGTATGTGGATTGGTTGACGATTATTGGCCGCCAGCTCCCGGAGGACAACAGCACGGTGTGCGAAGTGGACACGGATTTCGAGATCTTCCCAGGGGTAAACACGGAAGCAATCTTGGCAGCGATGGTTCCTCGAAAAATTAAGTAGCCATTCGTAGTGATCAGCACCAAATTTATGTCCCGTAGTTTCTCGTCGCCACTGGCGTACAGGGATGCGTGCAAGCCGCGACGATGGGCAAATCGCCGCACTCTCCCAGGATTCTCAAGCGGCCGAAAGAGTTAGAATGCAGCTAGCAATATCGTCGTTCTATAGCCTCATCGCGTGCGTGTTCGATTACTGTATAGGACGAGTCGGTACATAGAGGGACAGCTTACGATGCGCCAGCCTGTTGTCTTCCAATCTGTCCCGCATCGTTCGTAGCACTCGCCTTCCAGGGAACAGATATAGACACGACAACCAGATAACAGGTCTATCGAGAGACTGTTGGAGATAAACGCTACGGCGACGATCGTGCCCGCTCTCAAAGCACTCACACTCCCAGTCCATCTCCTGTTCGCTTGAAGAACGAAGACGTTAGATCGTATAGCATGATATAGTGCCCTACACCTACCTGCAAGGCTCCGTGACTCAGTCTGCCCGATCGTCAGGATCGTCAGCTGAGTCTTTGACTTCGAAGGAATCGTCTGATACCGCGAGCAACCGTGCAGGCTTCACGCCACCGTGCCACTGCATTCCCTCCGCCTTTACGAGCGCGTGGCCCGCATCCAACCCGAGCCGCGTGTACTGCGGCGTGCCCTGTTCGCGCGAGACGTGCCAGTACACCTCCTTATTCCACACGCGGAAGCACAAGTACTCCAGCGTCGGGACGCCCTCCGCGAGGCGCGCTGCCCAAAAGGCGAGGAACTTGCCGTGGAACTTGGCGAGGATCTCGAGGTGCGCGGCACTCGGCGGCCCGTGCTCGTCCTCGTACTCAAGGGCAACAGCGTGCAGGCGAAATGTGAAGAACCGGACGACCTTGAGCGGCTTGAGCATGTCCACTGTGGCTTTCTACACGAATACGCGTCCCCATCGTGTCGAGAGTGAGCGAGGCAGTACTGCGGGTGAAGGGTCGGACGTACCTGGTAGAGAATGGGATCGTAGGAGAGGCTCCCAAGCCCCAAGTCGACGCCGATATGGGTGATAGTGTGATCGGGCTCATAATGAAGCAGATACGTGAGTTCATTGTAAAAGATCGCGGATTCGTTGCGGTCTCCAGGTAGCCCGCAATGCACGATGAGCCGTGACGGGAGCACGTCCGCAATGACAATCCGCATGTTGATGATCGTGTCTTCTGACATGACGCACACCACGTCGAGCCGCGTCACAGAACAGCGCAGGCCGAGCGCGTACAGCGCATCCAGATCCCCATACACGTGGTCCAGGTGGGCCCAGCAGCGCAGGTCGGGGTTGTTCAGCTCGTACGCCTCATCGATGTGCAGCAGCGGGTTGTTCCCGCCCTCGGCGTCCGTCCGTTCGCCCGTAAATTCGAGGTAGCGCAGGTTCGGAAAGGCGTCGACGAGCACGGACCGTTCGTCCACACAGCACTCTATGAGCGCCAGTGCAGAAACGCGGGGAAAGACGCTTCTTGTAGGATTGGACCGGACATACTCCGCCCTCAGGTCAAAGTAACGTATGAAGACCTTCTCGAGGGTGGCTTGATGTCTGTTTAGCATCCACAGCGGATTGGGCATTATGTGAGAGCCGCCGGTAAGGGTTTCTCCCGCTGGGCACGCGCCATCGACATGAACGTTCACGAGCGGTGACTGGATGGTCTCCACGAGGTCGTAGGTCAAAAATCCAAATGACGTGACGCGCAACGTCCGCACGGTCTTGAGGGCGGAGAAAGTGTCTAGGAGACGCTCGTCAGACTCTAGGAGCTCTTCGCAGTAGTCAATAGACAGGTCATCCAGATGGGAGAGTTGGCTGAGGATGGGTACCAGAAGAGGGCAGAGTTTGAAGGTGTCCGGACCGTCGGCTGAGCCGCCGTTACTATCGATGATGCATCGGGGTATGCAGATTGACAGCTTCGTCAGGTAGTGGGCGCAGCCAGGGAGATTATGCCGCATGAAAAGGCAGAAGGAGACGAGATGTTTGTCTGTGCGAATCGAGACCCCCATTTCTAGCAGGGGTCTCATGCCAAGGCTGTACAGCATTCGAGACGCGCGCATAGAAGCTGAAATGCACGATTGCGTGTCGAGGAGGGCGATGATAGCGCGGTAGATGTCTTCATTGAGTGTCGGGATTTTTTGCCGCATCAATTCGCCATGGCTAGATTGTCACGGCGTTAAACGACACTGCACACCAAGCGGTTTAGAGAGTACATACCGAAACGCTGCAGCCATGTTGGAATCGAGATATGGCGTAGGCCTAAAGAGCACGATAAGTTTGTATCGCCGAAGAGAGCGTGCTGAGAGCTGAGACAGCTTATATATATATGTAGTGTCGTACTAGAACAGGCGCATCGTGGGGCAACAACAGTTCGTTGCACAACAATGACAATCGTCGCAATGCGATGTCTCCCGCCTAAGCGACAACGCGAATGCTTCGATTGTCATAGCCGTGCAATCAGAGAGCTTACCGTGTTCGTGTTAGTCTCCGTTGCTGACCATAATAGATCAAGATACAATAGCCCAGATGCGAGTAATTTTTGTCCCGGCACTGCAAATTATGCCTTGTTCCTTTCCTCAGCCAGCGAAGTCGATGAACCTTTGAGCGCAACTGCATATCTTCAAGTGACCGACTGAGCCTTGGGGTTCCTGTGTCTCTTGCCAGTGGAGAAGGTGGTAGATGGTGGTAGTAGTGAAAGAGCACCAGAGCCACGTGCGTCGTGGGCCGGAATTGGTCGAGCCGCACGGGCGCCTACTATTTCCCACTGCTAACCATCACTGACAAAAGTGAGGAGACCTTGCAAGTAGGATTCAACATCTTTCATAGTGCATACTTCAACCTCCGTTATCAGCCGTCCTCACTGAAAGCTTCTGGGACCTTGCAAGTAAGTTCTACCTAGCTCATAACATTCCCATTGCCTCATCATTTGAATGCGCTTCACAAGCTCTGAATAGATGAGACTGCAGTAACCGGTACGGACATCGGTGCTTATGGAGATGCTCGAGAGCTGATTACAAGTCATATTCGAGACATCTGAACACTTTCCAGGCGTATATACGCATTTACAGGCCCGAAGGCGTGCCGTTCGCCGCCGCCGCATCGTGCGCACGCGCAAGGAACCCGTACTCGGGCAGGTACCTATAACATCGACGTGAGCTCCCTCCAAACATATCACAAGGTGCCGAAAAACACTCACTGGTCGAAGAACGGCATCATCTCCGGCGCGCCAGGCGTGTTGCGCCAGTCGCGCATGAGCTCCAGCGAGACAGCAAACATGGAGAGCACATGCACGCCGGCGGCGCGCATGCGGTCGTTCGCATCCTGCGCGGTCTTGGTGTCGAATGTCCCCGACGCGTCGCTGTTCGCGTACACGGTGTACCCGGCGTCGACGAGGGAGAGCGCGAGGAACGCCGTGCAGACCTGTTGCAGCACCATCAGCACTCAAGTTCGTTTGCGTCGGTGGAGACAGGAGGGACCCACGTCGGTCGTGATCCCGCCCAGGATGACCTGCTTCTTGCCAGT